>JBCFXI010002218.1:0-27815 GCA_038496175.1 Ampulex compressa | reverse complement strand
TATATATATATCGCTCTAATGCTTTAAATAGTGATTGCAAATCGATTAGTTCTATAATTAGGATCCCAATATTGTCGGTGATCGTATATTCAATGATTTTCTATGTGCATAAATTGGGTGCTAAAACTAATGTTTTGTGTGGTGCAGATTATTGTGGTGATGTGGCCTCGATCGTGGTTTTCTAACTTGTGCGTCGCGTGATCGTGATCGACTATGTGTAGTGGTGGTCGGGCTCTTTCTCTCCCTGAAAAGAATTTTAGTGATTAGGATGCTTGAGGCTTCCGCCAGCGTGACGCGGGATTAGCATGGGGAAAGCATCGGTACGGGAGAGTAAGTTCAGGAATTTTGGGGGAATAATTCTCACGGTCATTTTCTTCGGGATTTTCAATACTTGTTATTTTTTCCTTTCACTTTCCTTTTTAAGAATGGCAGTGCTTCAGTATTATTTTATCCCTCGCACTCGAATATACCTTCGCTATGTGAAATATGAGTATTTGCTCTGGCAATTATTTATAATCTTTACGAAATATTGCTATGCCTTTGAGTAAAATAATTTAACGTAAAAAAGTAATTCAGTTAGAATTTCGTATCCTATCACCAGGCTTTTGTACACAAAAGAAGAGAGTTTATATCGTTAGGAAAATCAATGACGGAAATACAAAAATCGAAAGGGTATATCTACTCCAAAAATGATACTTTACAAAGGGGGACAAGTCGTATAGAGTATCGTTACATATCGCCCATGCACGTGCTTTCGATGGTCAAAGGAAACTTACCGCCTAATTGCCTTGGGCGTCTCATGGGCCACGAAAGCTTTGTCATCGCGGAAAGCTGGTTCGTAAACGTTCATCGAGTGCTCGCAACGAGGTCCGGTTTTTCCATACGGGCAATAACAGTCGAAACCAGTTTCCTTATCCACGCACTTTCCCTCTCCGCATGCACCTACACGTGTTTACATATTTCTCATAAAAAATTTCTTTCAAAAAATACCAACATAAATCGATCGCGAAATGATTGACTCCCAATATACTGTCCTCACTAAGAAATGTAAATTTGTTTAAAGCGTAAAGACACCATTTTTTCTTTTCGCACCATTAATAATACGCGAGAGATATCGAAAAAAGGATTCATACGTAATCAGTGACACGACTATTTAGCTTTTAAAAATGCAATATTGATCCTACCAACCTTCAACATCGTTCATAATTCATTTCGCACGTTTTACTATCATCAACAAATCTTCTTCATCACAAGCTGTTCGCAGAGAGTTAAAGAAACAGTCTTAGGAGCTATGCGTGATTTACGTTTTATGCTCCTAAAAATGCCTGACATTACGCTCATACTTTATAATCTTACAGTTTTTAATCATTCCCGTAAGTCTATAGTTTTAATAAATTCTGTAATTAATTCTTCGATCAATTTTCACCAAAATGGCCAAAACGTAAGAAGAATCGTTGCCATTGCAACCTCCTTTCTGCTCCACGTAGATCACACACAGAGCTCCTAAGATTTATCTCCCGAGCACGTATGTATTTTATACAAATTAAAGAAACAGTGTCTGACCTGGGTAGCAAGACTGTCCGACGTAGTCGCAGTGCTTCCCGCTGTATCCCGCACGACAGAGGCAGGTGTATCCGTTCTTCGTTGCCGCCTCCTGGCAGACGCCACCATTGTTGCACGGATTCTCCGCGCAGGTCTCGCAGTTCGTGATTCCAACGCTGTCGGTCTGGTCTCCGATCAGGTCGACCTCCCTCTCGCCGATCATGAGTCTGCTTATGCAGCCGACGAAGCCGGTCTGAATCTCCGCGTTCTTGTTGATCACCCCGTAATTCGGCACTCCGCCAACGTAGAGCGGATGCTTGAGGTCGAGACCCTGTCTTCTACCGACAGCAACGCCCTTGTAAGGTCCCTCCCCGTCCACCAGCATCGTGCACTCCTTTCTGCTGCGCTGGAGTTTTATAGTGTGCCATTCGCTCAGGGACACTGGCTTGTCGGCGCGTATCACGGCTGATCCGGAGCCAAGGTTGAATCTGAAGATGGACAAGCATATCGAGTTGTGAGATAATACCAAGACGTTGGTAATTGGTTTAGATTTGCAGCTTAAGTCGTATCCTATAAGGAAAAGCTAAGTCGTTCTTAGAATTTTAGGATGGATTTTTGCGCAAGCGTTCTTAGAATTTTAGGATGGATTTTTGCGCGAGGATTCTTAGAATTTTAGGATGGATTTTTGCGCGAGCGTTCTTAGGATTTCAGGATGGATTTTTACTCAATCGTTCTTAGAATTTTAGGATGGATTTGTATGCAATTTTTGCGCAATTTTCTTGTGGATGAAAATACTTCGAATCATAAATGTATAACCAGTTTTTTACAACGAAGTCTCGAATTTTGGAAAGAAATTTCGAAGCAAAGTTGTATACTTAGAATATTTCCATCTGATGTAATAATATATTCTCTATATATATGTATGATATATTTGTGTGTGTGTGTGTGTGTGTGTGTTCTGTATATTTTTTGTGATAGTAAAATGATAGTAATAAATAACGAGGAAGAGAATGTTTACCTGAATTGCGGATATCCTCTGACCAAGGAGAGGACTATGAAGTCTCCGTTTCCATGGCCGGTTTCATCGTTGTACAAGATAATTCCATCGTAGCTTTCCGGCTTGAACGACACTTCGATGTTGAATTTAAGGTAGGAGTCTGGTAATGGTGGTAGGGCAATGTAACTTTTGGGTGCTTGGCTAAAGTTCGGGACGACTCCGGTGACGACGAGGACGGTCGGTACCTCGATGTTCAAACGGTCGTTGTTGGCTGTGCAGATGTAAGTTCCAGCGTCTTCCGCTTTCACGTTGATCAACTTCAGTTTGTTCTGAAAATGACGATTTTATTTTTGACATTTTTCCGGTGCAATGTCCTGGACAAAATGCATTACGTTCTTAGTAAAAACTAATGTATTTTAATAACACACGATGATTATAGTCTTCACGAACAGCTTATTCGCACGCTTTTATAATTAATTTTCCATCTGGAGTCTCATGGAGTCAGAATTCAGTCGACTAAATAGATATTTAAGTGTCGAAACAAATAATTTGTAGAAATTTGTGGGAACAAAAATTGCTGTATGAAGAGCTTGTATTTTTCTTTAACCAGAGTAATCAATACCTCGATGATCTGAGCGTCCTCCGGTAAAAGTCCACCAAGCTTGTTCCACTGGAATTTAATTGGCGGGTCTAAGTCAATGCGACAGTCCATTTCCAAGCTGGATCCGTAAGGGGCAAATTTGGTTTCGATCGCTGGAGCATCGTTGTGTCCACCTGCGTTACAAAGTATACCGTTAGAAATACAATTCCACCTGCTGCAAACCCCGATTATACTCACATAAGACGATGCAGCGGAAGCATGAATAAGAAATAAATTAATACGCACCGTGTAGCACGATTATCATAACCCAAGTTACAAGTGAAACCATAAATTATCCAAACACCACTTATATATATCCACGCAGCAGGTGTTCGCTAAAAATCTATGATCCATCAATTTCTCTAACAATTCCCAAAATACAATCTATTAATCACCCAACCTTCCTAAATTGCTTCTTTCCCCTTATCCTAACAGGCTACTAAACATTCGCTACTCCAATCGTACAAAAACTCAAATATCTCAAGAAAACTTCCCATTTCGCTTTTATTTTTTTACACTAAATATTCGGTTGACAAGCAAGTAATTCCACATTCATGACTTATTTCCCATCTAACGACAAACAAGAGCTACGCAACCAAACGCCACCATTCTTTCTTACCCAATTACAGTCCAAGTATAAAATCTAAAAACAACACCGTAAATTCGACGTTTCAAATGCGTAAAAATGCCCAAAAACTGAACCAAAATCATCCAGCAATGGAATCTAGGATTACTCACTTGCCAACGACTAAAAATACCCTTTTTATCGTCACGTCAAAGCGGCCTTTCATGTCGCTCGGTATTTACCATGGACCACGAGGGTGAAGTCCTCCTCGAAAGTGCCCTCCGCCGTGTCCGCTGTGCACCTGTAAACTCCACTGTCCGTGACCGCGACATTCGAGAGCCTCAGGACGTTCGAGTACTCCTGGGCATTCGGTGGTAGATCAGGGTGGTTAGGCCTGGACCAGTGGTACCGAGGGTTGTGAGCCCCGGAGCAGGCGCACCTGATGTCGATGGTGTCGCCGATGTTCACGGGATCCTGGGAGACTTCGACGCTGACCGCGGGCATTACTGCGGCTGGAAGGAATCGTGGCGGATCAACGAGGGTGCTATTCCTCGATCGCACTGTGGTTAGTGTTAAGCGAGACCCTTGTGCGCTCTTAGTTCTTACGGTGCGCTCGATCGCGAGGAGAATTCGAGCGCCTCGTCTGGGAATAATCCACGCGAGGGTTCTGGGACGAAGGTAACGCGTCGGGAGAACTGGAAAGGAACGTCGTTTCTTTCTTTTTTTAGATTCATTCTTCGACACCGACTGCTAAGGTCACTTGGCCTAGGACATACCGTTCAAGGTGAGCCCTGAAGTACCAGAGCTACGGTATACGTGTCGCATAGAAAAACCAGAGCTGATGAGCGGGACGTCGTTTCTTTATACAATATAACTTTCGTGCAAATAATCTTTGAATATTTTAACGACTCCACCTCTGTCATAGTCGTGGTATTGGTATCGTACTTTTTTTTAGGAATTCTTGCTTTATTAGGAATATCAGTATTCGTACATTCTTAGAAATTCTCGCAACGCAAGCTAATTACCTCCGATTCGATTTTATATTTAGTCTCATATTTATTTCATAAGGAACATCGAAGTCTCGTATTTACTTCATAAGGAATATCGACATCGCAAAGGACTATATTGTAAATAGGATAAAAACGACGTTGCCTTTCCAATCCTCCTAGAACACCCGTACAGCATGCCACGAGAATCTACTTTCAAGTCATAAGGGAAGTGTCGCTATGACGGACGAAACATCAGGAATTCCGTGCACCTCTTCTTATGCGAATAAATTCCCTCTCGGTGGGGAGGATAAGCGTCCGCGAAATATCCGCGAAAATTCGAGAAGTAAGAACTTGGAGGGTACGCAAGTGTATCGGCGCCTACGTGATGGGAGAGAATTACGTTTCGAAGTGTACGCGTACTGAACTTGAGCGGCGGGGCAAAGGGGTTTAGGCTGCGAATTGGAGTACGTGACTACACTACAGGACGTCACACGACACATATATCTCAAAACAAACCGCGTCGTCTCTGAAGATATAGGCGGTATTGCACGATGCGGCAGAAGCGCTCGTCAGTACCATCGCTGCACTGAACCGAGCCGTCGCAAAAGTAATCCAATGGAATGCATTCTTGAATCCCGCACTCATGCTGCCCGTGCCTGCACTGCGATCGGTACACTGGCATGCAATCCGCAAGCAAATTAACTACTGAATCATAACGCGAGCTTCGTGAGAAACCTAATCTGAATTAGAGCTTCGTTGAGCCATGGTTGCAATGACCTTGTCGTGAGGTGTGATCTCTACGTCTACATGTGTCCTTGTTAGTAGTATGGCAAGCTGCGTGATAAGTACTTGGTAAAGTGTTACTCGACCAATAGTCCTTGGAGTGATGTTCAAGATACTGCGCGTATAGGATACGGGCGAAATAGAGACATTGTGTACCACAAGATTTCGTCAATTAGCCGACATTATTTACCAGATTTGTTTGATCATCGAATCTCCTTTATGCCAGTTGCTCTTCTTGAATGTAATCGTGATTGTATTACTTTTTCAATTAATATGCTTACTCCTATTCATGAGTTCTCTTTTTATCCAGGAGCTTTTTTATAAAACCGCTTGGTCGCGCAAGTCGCCCGTAGCGCATGCGCGTGATAATGTAGCGTTTATTATACAAATATACTATTATATATGATCAACGACTTTACACTTGTATAACTGCTATGTATAACGTTTCAAGTATCGGGAGAATCAACGATACAGCAGTACTTCGTTGATCCACGAGAGCCTCGACAGATTCAAATGCAGTTGGAATAGAAACATTGGAGTCTTTGATCGAGCTCAAATTTTAGTCTGGTTCTTCTTTGATAATCGAAAAGAGGATCAAAGAAATCCTACTGCATCGCGTTACTCGAGATGATAAATTGACATCCGTGAAGAAAATCCCGCCTTTTTCGTAACAGCCGCGTTTCGAAACTCGCCAATTGCTGAAAGCGATTCAATGCAAACTCAGGGACGTTATCGTAAGTTTTGACGAGAGAAACTTTCTTCAAAGAGGTAATGCCCAAGGCGTGCCAGGCCAAGCGAATATTGGAGGATAGCCGGACTTACGGGAGACGTTCAGATTGATATAATCGCTCGATACGCCACGAGCATTCTGGGTCTGGCAGATGTATCTTCCGCTGTCCTCCGGCTTGACCTGCGTCAGTTCTAAGTACTGATCGCCGATACGGGCATTGGAGGGCAGAGGCTGGCCCTCTCTGCTCCAATGGATCGTCGCGCGTTCTCGCACCTCGCACCTCAGTCGCACGGAGTTTCCAACGTACGTCACGACGTCCCTCTCAGGCGCCCGCACCATCGAATTGTCGTACGTGTGCTCTGAAAAGCGTACCGTAATTCTCCTCTTCCCACGACCAGTGATGTTCGATGATAAGACGATCTTCGTCGTGAACGTGAATTAAAATCGCAAAGCTTGGAAATTTAATCAGTCCATGCGTTATAGAGGAATGATCTAAGTGTTCTACATTAAATACAGAAGGCGAAAAGCACACTTCTTTAAGAAGATAAGTATTCAAATACTTGTAATGATAATCATTGTGGTCTCTAGAAATCCGCTAAAATTTGGAATTTGTAGTATGTCGAGGGTATTTTTATATATGCGATGATGGAAGATCGTTAGAAGTGTGCGATAGGGTATGATGAAGATAATCGAGAAAACGAACCATTGACCAAAACCTCGGCCACGGCCTCGGCGGTTCCTGCGTCATTGGTCGCTTTGCACACGTATTTTCCAGCATCGGAGTACGTGATGCCGTGGAATTGCAATACACCGTGATCGTGAGAGACGGAGAAGGGCAAGGAACGTCCTATAGCGGCCCACTCGATACGCAGAGGTTCGTCTCCGGTTGCTGTGCAAATTATAGACGGGTTTTCGCCAGGTCCTACCGTCTGTCGAGTTGGATTCAGTTCGATTCTAGGAGGTGCTGAAAAAAAAATGAAAGGAAACATTATAGTGGTTTAATAAAAACCAGGAACCATTGCAAAAAATAATGACTTCCATGAAGACCTTTCAAAAGACTTTCAAAAAATCAAGTTGGCACATATCGAAACTTGGATCGTACCATTAATCACACCATAGTAATATTATTGATATTAACGTAAAGTAACTTTTAAACCAAAGTACGAATCACAAGCAAAATCTAATCCAAATTTAAAATATTTCTGCGCGTGTTTGGCTGGTATTTCTTCTTCTGATGTAAGTAGAATTTAGATATCCTCTCCTCGTCCCTCAATTTCGCGATTGGAGACACTCACATATGATCTCCAGATGTGACTTGGCTTTGAACAGTACAGCTCCAGCAGGACTCAAACCAAGACAGATGTATTCTCCAGCGGCGGATTTGTCGACTGCTGGGATGCTCAAGACACCGCCATGGACCGTGCTTCCATCGGGTAAGGCACGGTGATCGCTTCTCTTCCAGTCCAAGTAGATATGATTTTGATCAGGCCCGAATACTTGACAACGCATCTCCACCTTGCCTCCATTTGGAATTCTCAAGAAGTCCTCGGGTATCAGGACGCCATTCGGATTTTGTTCTCCCTAAACACAATTTGTGCCAATAAAGTATACGACTGATGACGTAAAAACGGCTTTTTTACCAATAAATTATGTCATTCCTTAATCTTGCTTTAATTTTTTTTAATTTTTATCGGCGTTATTCTTTAATTTTTATCGTCTTTAATTCGTTTTTTTTTATCTTTGGAAGCATTTTCTAAAATCCGCAGTATTTTTTATTATTAGCAAACTAAGTTATTTTTTGTATTATTAGTAAACGTAGAGGCTAGCTTACGCTTGTAGGATTTTCGTGAGGCGGTCGCCTGTCGTTTTCGCACGGCATATCTCCCCTGCAGGGCGGATAGTCGATCTCGTTGTCTTCGTCGATACGTATCTGGATACGTTCATCCACTATACCCACAGCATTGGTCGCTTGACAAGTGTACGAGCCTTCATCGTCCGGCGAGACGGAGTATATCTCGTAAACGGCGCTCAGAGGAGTCGCCGCGGTTTTGCTGAACGAGTCGCTGTAATTTATACGAGATTAACACACGGATATCGTAACGCACGCGCATGATATTTCGAAACTTTCGCAAAGTGCCGATAAAGTACAATTTGTAAACAGATATCAAGGAACTTCATTGATCGATCAATAAAGATCTAGGATCTATACAAATACATATTTTTAAACAAACGAAAAAAGGACTTTCCAAGGCTCGAAAACCAAACTCGGTTTTGTGAATAACAAGAAAGAGCTTATTAATTTATAATTCGTGCATCGACTTTTTAAATGATCCTACTTCTTCAATATTCATGCTGCAAGTTTGAGTTTCCATCCACTATAACGCTATAGCTTCGTTCAATTTACTGATCTAGGAGATACATTGATAGACTTACTAGAGCGATAGTCCATTCACGTGTCTGCTCCAAGCAACGTTCGGTTGAGGATGTCCAGTAGCGCTGCAGACCAGACGCAGTCTGTCTCCCGGTTTAACTTGAAGAATGCCCTTCCTAGGTGAGATCGTGATCACGGGCATGGACTGGACCTCGATGTGAGCCACGGCAGAAGTCATGCCCACGTCGTTTAGCGCGGAACACACGTACGCACCGCCATCGTGGATCGTGATGTTCGAGAGCCTCAGAAGGCCGCCAGGTAGTTGCTCGATGTTGGAGGCGAAGGAACGACCGTCCTGTCGCGACCAGTGGACTTCGGGTACCGGAAGTCCGGCTATCACTCGGCACTGCACGTCCGCGGAGCCGCCAAGGGTTACTAACTGAACGTCCTTGGGGTACAGTTCTAGAATCGGCACCTCGCGTGCTAAGAGGAGAATAATTTCGACGTCAAGCAAGATTTTCTTCGTGCGAATAGTAGGAGTAAATTATTTACGAAGAATAGCAGGAAATTATTTAGGAAGAGCCAAAGGTTTAATAGAGCTTTATGAAACAACGTATCGAACACTGCGTGTTTTTTATCAAGCTGGGAAAATACGACTGCATCGAACCCAAATATAAATTAAAATTTAAACTGAAACCGAATTTCTTCGGTTGTCAACAGAGTTGTCCTGGGTCGGATATCGTTAAAAGTAGCGATGAATGATCTACTGTTCATAACTAAAGTTGTCTTCAGTATATATGAATAATATTTGTATATATATAAAACAGCTTTATATCATCTAGATTGAAAGTTGTCTTCAGTATATATGAATAACTGTATATATATAAAGTAGTTTTATATCATCTTTATCCTCATCTGACGTAGAATATCAGTTACTATGTCAGTTATACATTCTAAGCCTACTCTACCTGGAGCCAAGGACAATTCCAACAACCCCTATGCGTGACAAAACGAAGCACACTTCCTTTCAAATACCTAACTTACATTTATCACGTCACTTCGATCTAACAATCCTTCCATGACTACTAGCATGTACATCAACAAATCTCCATCTATATCACTATAATAATCAATATCCAAATGATATAGGGTAAAGCATAAACTTACGCTCCACCTCGATGATCGCGCTACCCTCGCTAGTGTGGCCCGCTGAAGTGGTCACGCGACAGTTGTAAACCCCTCGATCCGAGACCTGGACATTCGTTATCCTGAGGGTGTTTCCGACCTGCCTCGCGTTCGATCCCATCGGCTTCGCCCATTTCGTCCACTTAACCTGCACCCCTGGTTCACCAGTCGTGACGCACTGCACCTCAGCCGTCGAGCCTTGGGAGACGACTTGTCTGGGTGGATTTATCTGCACGGTGGGCACTTCTCTCTGCATTATCGTTATCCTGGCCGTGGCGCTGGTCTCGGTGCCGCGGTAGCTGGTAGCCGTGCAGACGTAGATCCCAGAGTCGCTGGACGTTGGATTGGTGATGGTCAGGACACCGTCGCGTTGCGTGGCTGTGTAGGGGAGGCGCAAACCTCCCGATCGCGTCCAGGTTACGTTCGCTCTCTGAGATGGGGTGCATATGAGCCTCACCACGTCGGTGGACGTGCCGGTCCACTCGGCTGGTGTGATGATCGGGGGTTTGCCCTGGGTTGGCGGCTTGTCTGGATTGTCTGGAAAGGTTTTGTGCCCTTCTTCTTGAGGATCGCCTTGCGTCATGTATCAGGCCAGTCCATAACTTCGTGCGCATTAATGGCATTCGTCGACAAAATGACCAGAGTAGTCGATGTCAGAAATTCAAGAACAACAGCAGCAAATATAGCATTCGTGGGATTCGCGGAAATGCGCACGAACTTTTGGACTGACCTGATACGTTATTGATAATAGAATATTAATAAATGCATATTATATATTATTGTAGAATGTTTAATCAATCTTTTTCAGAGACCAGTGGCGAGTAATGTAATATTTATAATAATAGTATTTATATATTATTATGACCTACGCGATGTAAGATCATATGACATATATATTTTATTTATAGAACATACAACATTTATATTTTTATTTGTATGAATACCGGGCACGTTTTTTCAAAAGTAGGAACACAAAATAAGCGTGTATATCTTTTCTTCTATTTTTTTTCAATTAATTTTCAGCGATTACGCGGCTTTGTTTCGTTGATACTTTAATCCATTACCAGCCACAATTCGATGAGGGTGAATTCGACTATTTTTTCAATCGATATGCTATCTACGCATATTGATTGAAAAAATAATCGAATCACTTCGATCGAATCCGCGTGGGGACATGCCCCCTTTATTTACACCAAGTGGAATCGTAGCACTTACATATAACACGAGTTGACGCGTTTCCAATATTTTTATGTCACTTCAAGATCGCGTCTCATAATTGAGTGGGTATTTTTAATTCAACAGAAATAGGATGCAATGAACAGTTCTCGTAATAGAACGAAATACGATACCTCTCACGTAGAGGATCGTCGTCTTCTCGTCCACGCCGACGTTGTTTCTGGCAACGCACTTGTATTCAGCCGCGTCGTTCTTCGATGCACCAGGAAGCCTCCAGACCCCATTATAGAACGTTGCCTCGGGGCTCATACTTCCATGAACTCGGATCCATTCTACTTGCGGCGGGGGATTGCCGCTGGCCTCGCAACGGAACTCCACCGGTTCACCCTCTTTGACTTCCAAATACGACGGCGTTATGACCGCCCTAGGCTCAACTGGATTTACACCTTCGCAAATGAAAAAAGAACCGCGATCTAGCTTATCTTACTTTTGCACCCTCCGCGTGCGAGACAAGCGTCCTGGATGCTTTGTTGCGAATCTAATAGCAGCCACGATTCGTCATTCGCACTTTAAGATCTGCGATCATAGGCGGTTTTTGGGGAAAATATTATTCTATGGCTCTATCCGGAATATATTTTATTTATATTGTTGAATAGGATCGATAGTTTTATATATTGAAAATACCTGGGATGTCTAAGAGGCTCTGCGGAAAAGCTGCGTCCGTGATAAAAATTTGATTTACGCGTTGTAATGCGTTGCAAAGAACGAATGTATTATTACGTATAGTGTATCATTAAAGAAGAGAATGGGGTAATGCAGGAATCTTGAAGTATAAGATGTGAGGAATATAAGCGTTGTATTATGCGACGAATATCATTTGGTACTTACGACCGACGGTGAGCGTGACCGTCTTAATTCCGATATTAACACCATCGCTGATCTGGCAGACGTATATACCACTGTCGGAGACCTTCACGTCTCTGATGACTAACAAGCCGTTGGTGTCATCGACGCTCCTTCCGTAGGGTAATTGGCCGCCCTCTTTCTCCCATTTGATGTGCAGTTCTCCCTATTACCAAACCAATTCTCAGACCATTGCTTTATGGCCAAAATCGTGCTTCGTGCACACCGTTTCTTGGATGATCGGAATACTTCGCGAAGAATCTCAGGTATGCTTATGTTTAAGCTGGCGTTGAATATATAAATACCGCAGTTTTTACTTTCAGTATCAGTCGGATAAATATGGTAATGTTTAATAGATTGCTTTTGAATATTTGAATATCGAATATTTGAATGATTGAATGTGAATAGAAGTAGATAAAAAAGAAAAGAGAGAGAGAAGTAGAGATACATAAAAGAATATGAATAGAACTGATAATTTGCAAGGTTTATGAATTAATTTTAATCCGGCACGAAAGTATTAGGTGACGAACAGCGTTATCATCTCGTTCATCGATACTCACGTTATCTAAGGATCGACCGGAGCAGTGATATCTGACGGTGTTACCGGTGTGAACAATTTGGAACTCCGGTTCTTGAATGTAAACCACGATTCTCGGCGGCGATATGGTGGAGCTCGGTGCCGGCATGGTTGTGGTATAATCGACTATGCGAAAAAAAAAGGAAAAAATTTCGTGACCTTCGTGACGACAAATGATTTCATCACGGAATCGATCAAACGTATTCCACAAGTTTACACAAAGGCGGAATGCTTCATGGCGATCGAGATTGAAGTATATACATATATACACAAGTATGAAGGTGGTAATAAGAAGGTGAATTGATCTCTTCGATAACTACGAAGCGTACGATAGGAAAATTCTTCTAATAGCGGCCCAGTGAAACCAAGCCCTAAACCAGTGATATATAACACGGCAAAAGCCTTGTTCGAGGAATGGCGAATCAGAGTACTTAACGCTAAACCTACCAAAGTGGTCAAAATAACCGATCAGTCGTTTCTTGGAAAACTCACTGTACTTCGTAAGATGGTATTACTTGAGATTTTCCACGATTCTACCAACAGAGCATGAAGCGTTCTATCGATCTATCGATATCTCTTCTTAAAAGCCGTTTTATTTAAAGATACACCTGATATACACAAATACCTCCAGAAAGTGGCTTTATAGCTTTACTCTTAAGATCGCCAAATTCCAAGTAAACCGAACAAAGTTCATTAATAATCGATATAGTAAACCTCAATATTTTCCGCATTACTTTCAACCCTGACTCGCCATTCCTGTCTCGAGCCAAGCCCGTTCCTCCAGCTGAACTCTCCTCTCGCAGAGACGCCTAAAGACCAATGTTCCACACACCACAGCGAGGATGGTACATCCTCGACGAAGTAATGTCCAATGTGCGCCTAAAGTTCTGCACCGTTTATCTAACTACGACGATGACGCATGAGACACAGACGTTACTGTCCTTGCACTGATCACCAAAGGGGACGGACGATTACGAAAGCGGTCGTTATGTGGTCTGACCAAACCTGGTCTGACTGCCGTCATGATCTTGACCAGCTGTTTTCCACGACGGTCAAGAATGTGGCACTCCACGTTGAAGGGGTTTGCGTGCACCTGTACGCGCCAGGTTCTGGCCGCTCCCTTGGTCGTCCTTACTATATCGCTGGGCTCCGAGCCAAGGGCGGTCAGGGGCGAGCCCTCGTACGGAGACATTTTAAAATAGATATCGAATCTGTCCGGGTAGTCGTAGCTGCACGTGAATTTGATGCTGGTATGCGGCTGCACTTCGCCCATCATGGGCATTAGACTTACCATGAGCTCACCTGACCGACGCACAAGACAATGTTCATGCTGAGTGCGTTGAGGGCAAACGCTGGGTGAAATAATTCAATTTTTGGCGCCTCTCACGCGACCTGATACGTCCGTCTTTGAAACTTGGGCTCTTAATTTGGGATAAAGTTCCGATGTAAAGAACGATGAGAATATTCGTGATAATTGTATCAGAGTCCAAAAACGGACGTACGGTTGATCGCGAAGGATCTGTGTGTGTGTTCTAGTCAAATCTCAGAGGCGAGGATGATACTTAGTTACGTATGATACGAAAGGAAAGCCTGTCCTTTTACGTATCATCGAGATAATACTGAACAACGAGCACGATATTTACAGTCCGTGTGAAGAAGAAGTATTTACAATCGGATTATTATACACTACTGGAACTACCGAAAGAACCAAATATCCTCGGATTTTCCTTCATTCAGTTACGACATACGCGCGATTATATCAAATCATCGATACTTCCTCCTTGATCTCCTTTTCTTTAATACACCCCTGATGCCCCAAATATGTCAAAAGAAATCAATAGATATAATGTTAAGGATGCACACGCGACTCACCGACATCCTCGCAGAACTGTCCTGTGTAGCCAGGTAAGCAGTGGCACTTGACGTTTCCAGTCCTGCTGATCTCGCAGCTCTCCTCGTTCTTGTTGCACGGACAAAGATTGCACGAGCCCAGGAAACTGACAGATCTGTCGTTCGAGTCTCTGTAGTACCCGCGAGCGCAGGTCTCGCAGGATGTGCCGATGTAGCCCTGAGGACACCTGCAAGCCTCGACCTGGGTCGCACGTCTGCTTCCGGTCAGGTTCTCGACAGCGGTGTCCATGCTGATGTCGCTGATGTAGGTGGCCGTCATTCTCTCGCTGTGAGATGCTCGTACGAGGATTGCCTCCAGGTTGGAGAGGACGGTCATCATGTCGGTGCGAGACGCGCTGCGTGGGCCCTCGGTGGTTAGTCGTCGCCATTCGCTTTCTCGCAGTGGCACGGAGTAGGTCTGAAGAATCACAAGAGCACATTAAATTAAAAACCGAAGTTTGGAATTTTTCACGACTTCATTTTTTCCTGATGTTAATTCTGTATTTTTCAAATGTATAATTTATAGTTTCTTCTTAATCGTTAATGAATTGTTTTTAATGATTATACTATAGCGGTGAAAGTATTAGCGATCGTTTTTTCCACGACTTCAATTTTTTCTTGATGTTAATTCTGTATTTTTTATATGTATAATATACAATGTTTTCTTAATCGTTAATGGATTGTTTTTAACGATTATTCTATAGCGGTGAAAGGTTTTTCGTTTTTTCCCTGTATTTAAGTGTCTTTTCTTTGTATAAGAGTGGAGTGATTTGATTGTAATTAAGTATTAGCTTGATAATATATCATAAGGACGTACCAGCGGTGTATCAGGTTGTACTTCCTGAGGATTCGTCCAGAACAGGGTGATGCCATTCCCGATCAGCAGAATGTCTTGGTCTTTGTAGCTCTGGGCCCCAGGGTGCGCGGTGATGTGCTGGGTCAATGTCAGATTTCCACCGTAGCTCTTCACCTTGTTTCCAGTGAAGACGGCTGGCAAGGACCAGAATAATCTGCGGCTTCGGTTGTCTGGGTAGCGGTAGCCGATCTCGTTCATGGCAACGTTTAACTCGAACCCGTCGTCGATGATGTCGCGTCTGGTTCTGCGATCAAAAAATCCAGCTCGTCGATCGAAAGCATATATCGTACAGCCTACTAAAATGTACTCGAAAAACCATCCCGACTTCCATTCAAACGGCTGATGAGCCTTATGTATAAATAAACAATATCCCCCAAAATTCATTCTGTCAATATAACAATATTACATATAAAATATGTAAAGCATCGATATAATATAAATCTAATAAATATAAATACAATATATATATAAATAAATATAAATACAAAATAATATAAATACAATATAACATAATAAATCACAATCATAACACATAAAAAAAAGTATAATAATATAACATAATAAATCATCGAAAGTAGCTGACACGTGTAAGAAACTGAATCCGGGTGTTTTCCTGCATGCAGGACTCCGAGCATAAGCTGAAGAATACTCACGAGTCCGTCAGGGTGAAGCCGTGGTAAGAGTCGTAGACCCACATTGGAATTTGCTGAATGTAGAGGGAACTTTCGTGACAAACGTCGGTCACTCCGCTGCAGTGGCAGGCGATGCATCCGTCGATGTTCGCGGCGGACAATCCGAAGGTGGATGGCCGGCATCTCGAGCACTCCGCGCCCTCGACGTTGCGCTTGCACTCGCACCTGCCGTCTATGCAGTTCTCGCTGTAGGATCCAGCCTCGTTGCATCTGCACGGCTTTGGCCTTGGGCTTCTGTACGTGCAGTCGTTGGGCGTTCCACGCGTCGCGTCTCCCTCGTATCCTTGCTCGCAGATCTCGCAGCTCTCCCCGGTAGTGTGATGAGCACAGTTCTAAAAGCACGGGATGGTCTTGGTTGAACGAGATGCATGTCGTGTATAATTTCATAACCGAATGGTATATTTTGTTTAGTGATCTATCCGTGGGTTAATAATAATGATGTATAAATATTATTAAATAGAATTGATTATAATGATATATAAGTGTTAAACGAAAATAAAAAATTCTTGGTGAAAGGTTACCCGATGAATTTTTGTTGTGGTCGCCTACATATGAGACATTAATTAACGTCTAATGAATCCTTTCCACAAATCACTGGCGATTGGTGTAATAGTCATTAATAATAATATTTGTATATTATTGTGATTTAGCACATGGATAGATCGCTGAATAAAATATACCGTTTTTGACCACCGAGCACGTTCCTTGATTAAGGAACAGCTATATATATTCGAAATAATTTCAGATGTAACGAGAAAATGTATAATTCGTAAAGTAAGTATATTAATTAAATTTAACCAATATACTTATACGACAACGAGCAAGAATATAGAAGTAATGTGTAGTATTCGTAAAATAAAGTTATTTTTGAGAAATGACGAGATTCTATTCGGTTTCTAGGGTACTCATGTTAGTACTTGTAACCGTACCTCGCAGACGCCAGTCTCAGGATCGCATTGGTTGGAATGGCCGTTACAATTGCAGGGTTCGCAGATTCCAAGGTACAAGCCTTCGGAGGCCCTGGTGTATCCGACATCGCAGTCCTCGCAGGAGAGTCCTCTGTATCCTGTCGGGCAGCTGCACTCTTCGACCTCCTCGGCACGTGCCTTTCCGGTATTGTGCTTTTCAGCGGTGTCCAAGGATACCAAAGAAAGGCTGTGGATGTAACGTATCGCTCGTCAAATTAATGATGGACTTTTTCGAATATACGCACAAACATCGTTATATGTATATATTTTCAATTTACTTTGATTCATCGCGTATACAAAACAAATGTTCGATATTGGAGTGGAATTTGTTCGAGTTTGGAAAATTTATGATAGCTCGATAATGAAATTCTGAGTGAAAGTGTGATTGGAAGAACGCGCGTTTGCAAACGCGAGGATTAGGATAATATGTAATGTTGCTTACGCAGTTTCGTCGGTATGCGTCGTGTAAGTGGCCTTGATTCTGATCGCACGTATGTCTGCCAGAGCCATCAGAAGGTGCTCCCTGTCGGCTTGGGTTCCATCGTTGCGTTGCCAGTATTGCTCCAATAGAGGAACCGTGAAGGATTGCTTGTAATTCGGCTCCGGCGATTCGTGCGAGTAATACAGCAGATTAATGTCGTTCGACTGTGAACAAGTTGTTTTATAAATATATCTTCGTTCCTCTCGGTATTCATCGCCTAAGTGAGCTACTTTGTCAACGCATCCAAAATATGAATTGCAATTAGTGTCGGTTAGTATAATTATATTATAATTATAAACCTTCCAAGACGATAATTACGAGTATTAAAATTACACGATACATATTGCATTTTTTCTTCATAGTGAAAATTATATATATATATATAATAACAAGTAGTGATTCACGCGGTCTTCGCTAGTTTATCCACACGCTTTATTTTAATTCTGCATTCGATCTAATGGAGTTGAAAATTCCGTCGAATAAATCGACTATTTCAAATATATTCTAACATATTAAAATAATTGTTGGCTAAGTAAAACAAGTAATACAATTGCAGTAATTTACTTACACTGATCAGTTCAACATCCGCGGCGTTGTTCCTCGAACTTTGGCCGCCTGGCGACGGGACGTACCTAACTGTATATTTCAGATTTCCACCGTAAGATGTGACCTGATCGCCCAAGAAGATACTGGGCAATTGCCAGTAGTAGACGTCCGTGTTTCCACGGTTGGGGAAGTCGTTGAAGACTATCTCCCGAGTGACGGTTTCGAGACGAATGCCATTGACGATGGGCGGTGCGTCGGGAGTTTTGGATTCGATGAGAGAAAAGTCGCGGATGGAATTGGTGAAGGAGATGTGTATCTGCAAAGTGTACGATAAACATGAGCACGAATGACTAAGCACGCTCTACTTTAATCCTACTATACATCGCTTTCGGATATTTTCGTTCTTGGCTCAGGATATATTCGATATTAGAATAAAGACCAGATAAGAAAGTCCCTTACCTCGTTTCTGTACCAGTTGGAAGAGACGCATTTGTTAGTGATTCCCATGCAGAAACAACTGATGCATCCAAATTGATTTGTGGAAGCCAGATTGAACGTGTTCGCCTTACATTGGTTGCAAGTAAGACCGGTCGCGTATTGCTGAAAAAGAACAATTCAGAGATATACGTTCCACTTTATTCAAAATCCTATAAATCCCCCTCAAGCGCGTTGTGTCGCTTCGTACGTTTATCAAACCGATCCCAAGCTCCTTTATCTCACTTCATCAATACCCCCATCATGAACACAGACTCGAAGAATCATCATAGACTTTAAATTTGAAAATGATCATAGACTTTAATCGGCATAGGCTTTGAACAAATTCAAAAAGCTCCTGAATGAATCGCGATCGAAAGTTTTTGCTAAACGCGACTCGGATCGGTCTTGCCTTTGATCTCATGGACGTGGAGAGAATCTCCTTGGATCCTCGAGAAAACCCCGATGGAGTCTCGTGTTTTACTTACTTTTTCGGGGCAGGGGAGAGTCCGAGAAAAGCGGGTGCATTAAGGATATTAAAAGTATTATACGAAATCGACGAAGGTATGTCGCGTCAATGCCGTGTCGTGATCGTAAGTGCAGTACCTTGCAGCGACATTTGCCAGTTCGGGGATCCGCATTGGGGCTGAGGCTGCCATTGGCGTCGCACTGCTGGATGGGGACGCACATGTCCCCGGAAATGAGAGGATTGCCTTGGTAGCCTGGTGCGCATTGCTCGCATCTACGGCCCATGTATCCGGCTGGACAGTCGCAGCTTGGCTGACCGTCCGCACCGAGATGACACGTACGCGTGAACCTGGTTTCGAAATAGACGCAATCGATCTCATTCCTCTTTTGCACGGTCCACAAAAATTTTTAACAACAACTGTTTTCCATCGCTCGCTATCTGATTTTTTAAATCTACACTTCCTTTGAAAATTTACTACTTAGATGCGATATCTGTTGGTGAAGTATTGATTTGATTAACCGTGCTTTATTTCAAGGGTTGTAAGAGTGTTGATTGGGTATCAAGAATCGTTTGATTGTATTTTTTTTTTTGATGGGTTGATAATAGTATTTTTGTAAGATTTGGCGATTGTATTTTTTTTTTTATTTTTGATATTTGTTTTTGATGGTAGATATGGTTGTGGTGAACTACTTTTCGCGAGGCAGAAGTTTTTTAGTCTTTATATTTAATTAGACATTAATTGTGAACTGTGAAGACTTACTGATTGGACGGGTTAGTGTGCGGGCAGGGGCAAAGTTGGCAGGGAATGTTTCTGGATGGATCTCCGTAATATCCGGGCGAGCAGGGCGGCTCGTCGCGGTAACATTGTCCAAGCCATGGTCCGCTTTCTCGTCTGAGATATCCGTGCGCGCAGTGTTCGCACGACAAGCCAGTGTAACCTGGGATATGGTTAACGCATTAACTACGATACGATCCATTTTTCCTAATTCTGTACCATTCGCAACATCGATAACTAGCATATGCACGTTCCAATGTCACTCTCGAGTCCCGCGTAACAAACAGAACGTATCACAGGAAGTTAACATAGGATATTTCTCTAATTATATACAAATTCGATTATAGTTAATTAAAATAACCGCGAATCAAGAATACTAAATAGTAAAGATGAAAAATGATAATAAAAAGAAATAATTTTGTCACACACCAGTCGGACATTGGCACTCCTCGACGAACGACGCCGATCCCAGACCAGTATTCCTCGCGTCAGCGGTGTCCATAACGATATTCGTGATACGTACATCCAGATGTGGCGAATCGTCATACTGCGCCCTGCAAACATCCAAAGAACTCCTCAATTTCCATTCAAATCCCTCTCTTTTACAAGCAGCACACCCTACAGCATCGTCCACACTTTCCCACGTATCACGCATCATACGTACTTGATAAGAATATTGTCAACGTTGGCAAGGGTCATCATGATATCCCCTCTGCTCGCCGGCACCTCGGTGCCTCTCACGCTCTTATACCACTCGCCCTCGAAGAATCTCACGGTCTGCTCGACCTCGTAATCGGGCGTAAGCGTGGCTCCTCTGTGCACCAGGAACTGATTGTTCCCGCTGAGGATCACCGTGGGCGCGTTGTTGGGCCGACCGTTGCCACTGTACCTGACGGAGTACTTCAGATAGCCGCCGTAGGATTTAAGCTGGCTTCCGTGGTAGTTCTCCGGCAGGGGGAAGTACAGCTGTCCGAAGTCCGTCACGTCGTTGGCGATGGTGTCGAGCAGCTGCACGCCGTCCCGACCCACGGCCAGGATCTCCCCTACGCGATCCGTCGCGTCTCCCAGGATCCTGATCTCCCCGTCGGTCTCCAAGGAGAGGACCTTGTGTCGATCGAAGGGCGGCGGCAGCTGGTAAGTGAAGAGGTTCGCGCTGTGGCACTCGGTTGCGACCCCGAAGCAGAAGCAGGATATGCACTCCTCTGGCCTCCTGGCCTCGGAATTGAACTTGCCCCTGGGGCAGACGTCCGAGGGCCGCTTGACCATCACCACGGCGTCTGGCACGGCGAAGACGAAGCCAGCGACGTTCAGAGCCTCGCAGGAGTAAGCTCCCTGGTCGGGGATTTGCATGTCAGGGCAGGTCAAGGTGCCGGTGCCGTTGACGGAGGTCGTCGTACACTTGGACGGGACGTGGCCCCAGTTCAGGCGCCAGTTGATCTCTGGGATCGGCACACCGATGGCCGTGCATGTCAGCACCAAGGAATCGCCAGGCTCGAGGTCCACCATCGGCGGTGGAGGTTTCACTATATATACTGGGGCTGTAAAGTGGAGAGTAATTCGTATTTATTTTTACTCTTTTTTTTTAAATTCGTTTTTGGTATCGATTGCTAAGGTCATTTGGTTTAAGGATGTACTGTTTAAGGTGATTTTTTTTTCCAATTCATTTTTGGCACCGACTGCCAAGGTTATTTGGTCTAAGAATGTACTGTTTAAGGTGAGTTTTTTTTTCCAATTCAGTTTTAGCACCGATTGCTAAGGTTATTTGATCTAAGGAACTACTGTTTAAGGTGGTTTTTTTTTCCAATTCATTTTTGGCACCGACTGCTCAGGTCGTTTGGTCTAAGAATGTACTGTTTAAGGTGAGTTTTTTTTTTAAATTCATTTTTGGCACCGACTGCCAAGGTCATTTGGTCTAAGAATGTACTGTTTAAGGTGAGCTTTTTTTTCCTAATTCGGTTTTAGCACCGATTGCTAAGGTTATTTGATCTAAGGATCTACTGTTTAAGGTGAGTTTTTTTTTTAAATTCATTTTTGGCACCGACTGCCAAGGTCATTTGGTCTAAGAATGTACTGTTTAAGGTGAGTTTTTTTTTCCTAATTCAGTTTTAGCACCGATTGCTAAGGTTATTTGATCTAAGGATCTACTGTTTAAGGTGGTTTTTTTTTCCAATTTATATTTGGCACCGATTGCTATGTTCATTTTTGGCGTAGGAGCAACTGTTTACTGTGGGTTTTAAACCACCAGAGCTACAGTGTACATATATCGCATGGAAAAACTATTAGTGATAAGCGGGATTCGAACCCAGATCTTCCGCGTGGAAGTTCGAGCTTTTATCCACTACACCACAGCAGCTCTATATTCTTACCCTCCTTTTTCAATCTTTTACCTATCCTTAGAGAATGAAAAATAATTTTTGAAATACAGATCGTTCGTGGAGGAACGTAGAAAGATATGAATGATAGTATTATTATCCACAGCGGTATACATACTTGATGTACTTCATATTTACAATGTTTATCTCTCGTATTTTTTTTTTCTAGATAGTTTTACGAGCACTGAATATAACACCTGCACGATTGTTTAATATTTCAATAGAGTGAATATTTAAGAGGATTTTTATCCAAGGTAAAGCTTGACAGTTGTTATACAGAATCAAGTTCCATTCTGGTGAATCGGATGTTTCTACTCACAGCATCCAAGCTCGTCACTGCCGTCCTGGCAGTCCCTCTCCATGTCGCAGTGGTAGCTCTTCGGTATGCATTGATCGTTGCTGGTGCAGGCAAATTCGTTGTAACGACACGGCGAACCCGGTGGCGAGGGTGCACAGTTCTCCTCGTCGCTGCCATCGGCGCAATCCTTGTCGCCATCGCACCTCCAAAGCTTGCTCACGCACTGCTTGTTGCTGCAGCGGAACTCGTTGGGTTCGCAACCGTGAGGGCCTTTCGGGGAAAATTTATTTATACATACAAAAGTCCAAGAATCGTCGAAAAAATTTCCCTCCGCAAAATATCACAAAATATAAAATGGAAAAAAAATTCGCATCCGTATTTGAGAAAATTCGAAAATGCCTCGGAGTATCGAATTATTCGTCGCACTCGATACGAGATTCGTTGACTTTTCCTTAACGATTAACGCACTTGCGGCCTTCGCCCCTTCTGCACACGCGAAAGCGTGGTTAAAAATTGCATTGTCGGTTGATAAAGCCGCGGGAAGCGACTCTCGGAGCCAACCCAGTTAGTACTTCGAATAGAGCGCGTAAACTCTTAAAGGTAACCCAGTTGGTGCTTGAGGCGCAAAGGCAAAAAGTGCTGTGTACGTTAAGCTCCAATACAGACATTCCAGGTACACGTGTGCGAGGACCTTTCCCAGTTTATTTATCTTTCATTTTTAATGAAAAGGGACGTTGCACGCGTTTTAGACGATAAACTACGAGCAACGTTCTGTCAAGAACTATCTTTTCTCTCTCCCTCTTTTTCTTTTTTTTAATCTCGTTACCTCACAGTGTTACAATTATTTCACCGCTAACAGACGCCTAGCTGAATAAAAAGTACGTTGGTGTGCGTGGGATAAAATATATATTGAATATTTATATATACTTCTTAAGATCTCAGCTCGAATTTACATCGAGCGCACGAAAATCGCAGGGTGTTTCTTTTTTTGGATGTCTTTCTGCATGCATCGAAAAACTCATCGTACTATTATCGACTATCGCTCGTTTTTAATGTGTATACTATTTTCGCGCTGCGCCGAATATCGTGAAAATCGGATTCCTGTTTGCGCCATATTGCGCGATTGGCCAATCAGAGGCATGTTTTATGATCACCGCAGGAAATTAATCGGCGCGGGCGACAGAGTATTTTTAGAATGTTAATATCGATACTCACTGCATCGCATTTCGTCGGATCCGTCCGTGCAATCGAACTTGCCGTCGCAGACGTACGATTTCGGAATGCAATCCCCATTGCTGCAAGTAGCCTCCTCGTATTGACATATCCGCGGTGCTCTTGTCGACGGTTGCTCTACTGTGGAGTCAAGGTGTCTGGTTATACAACGAGTTTATAAAAAGCACAAAAGCTCTAGGCGCGCTCAAAAATACCCTCACAAAAATCACAACACACGATCGCCATTATTTATTCCAAACAAACTATATTCGCATGAAATATTCATGGTATTAACACTATTCCTACCAGCCATTCTCAAGTCATATTTAAATATACTAAATACATCCTTAAAGAAAAAGAGAACGAAGGAAGAATGTGAATAGATCAATTTATCGATCGGTACTCTGCAAGGAAATAAAAAATCTCACAAATACCTCGTCTCAAAGTTTTACAATTTTTCAAAGAAATCACTGACCGCTGATTCGATCTATCATAATAGGAATAGTGTTAAAGACATCTAGAAAACTCGAGTGTCTTTATATACGCGAAAAACAAACAAATTCCCGAAAAATCAAATATTATCCTGAAGCAATCAACGATTCTTCTCATTCCATACGTTTCACACCTAGACGTCGAAGTACGAAGAAGTTTGGCAAACGCGAAAGTAATCGAATAAAACGCGAAGCCGACCAGCCGAGATACCTACACTTCTCTACCGTGAGATGAACGCTCAATTGACGTCCAGACGTCGAGTGGGGATAATCCATGGCCTCGCAAATGTACGTTCCAGCGTGCTCCAGCTGGATATTCGGAATTTCCAGGCGTCCATTGATGTCTCGACTGCCAGGCGGCAGGGGCAGGTTGTTGCCTCGGATCCAGTGGACCCTGGCGCGCAGCGGACCCTCGTCGCGGCATTGGAAGACGACTTCTCTGCCTGGTTGGAAAGGCACGATGTATCGTTCGAAGAAAAGCATCCCAGTTTTTCTCAGAGCCTCGCGACAGGTCGTAGGCGATGCGCGAAATCGTCATGTGCATCGAGCTATGACCTGTTGCTACGCTCTTCATACCACCCACGATTCGATTCCCAGTCGCGCTTCGTGTTAATGTGCTCGTGCAACCTTTACGTTTGCTCTCAGAGTTCCGTTCAACGCGAATTACCGACCTCGATAATCATGATCGATCGAAGGATTCGAAGCAAGGCCCGATAATAGGAGAGATCTTTCGTGGGTTATAATACGTGGAATTGAGGATCCTCGCGAAATACCGTGCATGCTGCGTGGAGAACGTTTAAGGGTGACGTGGATTAGCTAGGTGCTGTACAAGTTTGTTACGTATTCCACCTTTGGGATTATATCTCGATAGGTAAGTAGAACGCGGGATTCTTGTTGGAAATAAATAGTAGGTATTAATGGAGCGATACGAGGGGTAGGCGATGCTCGATCCATCGTTGCTTTTAGTTTCCCGGAACGTTTATCGTTCATGCACATTAATTCTTTTACCGAAACGTATATACGCCGCTATCGTTCGTCATGCAAAATTACTTCTGCGTGCGCTGCTCGGAATTAATTGATGTATTATTTCTCCTTTTACTTTAGCCACATTAATTAGCGATCGTATTTGTAAACGAATGGTGGATGTGGTTTATAAGTGTCGCTGAAATGAAAACTGTTAATGAAGTACATATCGTACACCTCGTTCGGTACTTAGACATAGATCATACTCTTTTGCTTATCCAAGATTTAACACTAAACTCAATAGTCACTTTTTGGATATATTTACCCATACCATGTATATCATTAAAGAAAAAGGCTATTGAGAAGAGATATCTATATATCGATAGAATGATTCACAATCTGCGGTAAAATCATGAAAAATCTCAAAAAATGCTGTGTCAGGAAGTACAGTGATTTTTCTAAGAAACAACTGAGTTTTCATTTCGATCGCTTCTGTAAGTTTAGTGTTAAAATTGGGTAATTCGAGTAGCCCGCCGTGAAATCGATAAACAAAAGAAAATGTCTATAAAAGAACGAATCAGTGGCGTAATTAATTCCAGGTGCAAAAGCTGAAGTATTCCGACTATTTCTCGCGTGAGATAGTATTACACTTTGGAAATATATCATCGAGCGTCTTATCTCATTGTTCGATCAGCTTTCGCACGATTTATTGCATCTTGATTCGCATGATACTCCTCGGGAGAACGTGTGATGCGATGCGACACAGATGGCATGTAATATATTAATCACTGTTCTCTTTAATGAATCGTGAAACGCCCATAGCATGATTTGTGAATTACTTTCTGTTTCAAAAGTCTTACCTTGCTTCGCCGCGTCTGGCCAAGGCAAGAAAACATAATAAGAATCACATTAATATAACTCAGTTTTCTATTCTCGTCGATTCGATTATAAGGACATACCTCGCAAAGATAATTCTCGATAAATCGAGTCAAATTTATGATAGGAATATTCTTACGCATCGAGCCACGTGGGTTTGCGTATAACGCGATAACGCCTAATTACGATATAAGTATTGATCGAGTAAAGAAGAATTCGATACGTACTTTCTTTGATCACCTGTTCGCTCGGATACGTCTTGAGATTGAGGCCACCTGCTCCGCTCGAAGGACCTGTGTATCAAACGTATCAAAGGTTCAACCTTAAGCCATCGGGACACAGGATTAAATAGCGATCGTGATGTTTTACAGGAAGGTCGATCGATGCATATGTACATATTTACAATTATCGCGTCTCATGGATTAGAGGTTTAATGTTGATAGT
This sequence comes from Ampulex compressa, assembly GCA_038496175.1. Lineage (NCBI taxonomy): Eukaryota > Metazoa > Arthropoda > Insecta > Hymenoptera > Ampulicidae > Ampulex > Ampulex compressa. Next base: position 1,550 of record JBCFXI010002218.1, on the reverse strand, counting down.
AAGTTTGGTTATCGTTTGTCACACTCGCGATCCTCAGCCCCGCACATTCGCGCTCTCTTGATGCAATAATCTCCTCTTGTCAGTACACAACCGCCAGCATGGATCTCGTTTGTTATTACATATAAACGTTTATTCGCTTAGCGTTAATTCGTTCAACATCAGCGCATTAACGGCCTGACGATGGGACGTTTTAAAAACAAGCGTGCGACTCGAGGATTACTCTTCGTTATTAAAACCGCTGTTATGACGACGTCACTCGTCGATTTGCGTACCCTCGACGCAGAATGCAGTCATTTAACCCTTCCACGGATTGAGTACACTGGAGTCTACACTTTGCTCTTAATTTCGTAATGTGCAGAGTGCACACTCGCGGCACGCCTCCCTTCATTTCTGTACACTCAAATTCTAAACCCAACATTTTTAATTAATTCAAAACTTTCTATCGAGTCTAACCGCGCCAGGCTGCCGCGCGAAAAAGGGAGCAAGACAGGATTAAATTGCGCGTGGGCACGTTACCGGACAATATCGCGAAGAGCCTCATTTTTCCGCGTGGTTATGCTCATGGAAATCGACAAGCATCGTCGTCTTTTGTGTCAAACTTTTTTTTCTATAAAATAACCCTAGAATTACGGACTACAGTTTCAATACATCCAGAAGCACCGTGGATATTTATCAGAGAAAAACACGAGGAAGATAACCGAATAAATCCGTCTAATTATTTATACAGATATTCGAATAAACTCGAGTAATCTCTCCATAAACGTATCCACACGAATTCCAGAGAATTTTTATGAAGAAAAAAATGGGCAATATTTATCTTTCTGTTAGTTTCAGTGTTAAACACAAAAGGTTTCGCGCCAAACTTCGCCATCAAACGACGATACGTTTCTCATATATTCGCGGGAGGTCTGTTAGTCGTTCTCTCTGGTTGCTGATTAAACGAGTGCGCTCCTCAGCTGGCGTTAAGCGGCCCTCGCACTGGCCTCCAAATCCTTCAGGAACTCACGCTTGTCGTAGCTGCAGTCCAGCTCGTCGGACATGTCCGTGGGACAGTCGATCCTCATGTCGCACCGACGGTGCGCCTCGATGCAATCCCCGTTATCGCACCTCCATTGGCGATCGTTGCATCTCGTCAGATTCCTTTCATCCCGGGGACGATTATCGCAGCCGGACTCGTCGCTCTCGTCAGCGCAGTCGATGCGCCCGTCGCAACGACGGTGCAGCTGTATGCACTCTCCAAACGTGCACCTCCACTCCTCCGCGGTGCAATTCTCCTCGTAATCTTCGATCGGGCATCAAATCTCCGTTAACGATCTCGCGCGCGCCTCCTCGCTTTTCTTTCTCACTCATTTTCTCTGCACCGACTACTAAGTGTTGATTTTTGGCTTTCGATCTACTGCTTTTAAAGTGGGTTTCGAACGACCAGAGCTATGCTATATATTGGGTTGTTCGGAAAGTAATTTCGTTTTTTCCCGTCAGAGGACTTAATTACGTTTTTTCGAAACCAACTTCACACTTAAGCCGCATAACCATTATATGTCTTGAGAGCT
>JBCFXI010002217.1:0-27856 GCA_038496175.1 Ampulex compressa | reverse complement strand
GATATTCATGTTTGGCCTGAAAAGTCGAGCACGAGTCAGGCTCGTGATATTCGTTTTTGGTCTGGAACTGAACAACGAGTCCGACTCGTGATATCCGTGTTTGGCCAAAATTTTCATTACGAGTCAGACTCGTGAAAATAGTGCAAGGGGTTAATACTCAAAAATAACAGTCTTTAATTATTTATCCTTCTGGAAAAGAATCTCTATAGTTTATTACTGCTTGCGCCTTGAATAGTCACTTCAGTGTGGTGAAAAAGTATTCCAGCCCCAGCGATGGTCAGCGCTAGCCGCGCCCGACCTTGTGGACCGTTTCGGCCAGAAGTATTTAGAGCTTTAAGGGTGAGAGAAGATGTCCAAGATGTATGACTGTCAAGTAGCAAAAATTGAATTTTGCAAATTATTTGAACGGCGTCGATGGAAGATTACGGGAACATTTTCTGATTATTTGCATGACAAATTAGTACTGGCCAACAAGCTACCAATAGATAAGAACTAGTCAGGGCTACATTATTAAAAGGATCGAAGATACGCAGCTGTGCTCAACAAAATTTCAAAGATACGTTACATCTCTTTTCGAAACTCTCTGTACCATATCGTTGAAGGATGTGACAGAGATAACAACAGTGAAACCCAAGACAACATCAAAAATGAAATGTCAGATTAGCGCGGCAGAGAACAACGTCGACGAATGAAATGCGTGGCCAAAACAAGCTGGGGGGAGCTATGGTGGTGTAGTGGATAGAGGCTCACATTGCCATGCGACAGACCCAGATTCGAATCCCGCCCATCATCTCTGGTTTTTCCAAGTGTTATGTATAATGTAGCTCTGGCGATTCGGAACCCACCTTACACAGTAGGTTTTAGGCCAAATGATCTGAGCAGTCGGTGCCAAAATGAATTTAAAAAAAAAATGAGTTGGGCATAGAATAAGTGATTGCCAGCGACTGAGACGGGAAACGAGAACACGCTGCTCTTGTGGCAAACCTGGACATCGAGCAAAGATGCTTGAAAAAAGGACGTATACCGTCCACGTGGTACAATAGTTGGACGACAACTTCGTAAAGTCTGTAAGGTATCGCGTAAAATCGGATAATTCGGTACACAAACTTTATTTAGAAATGCTTATGGATACTGGTAGTCCGATAAGACTTATCGAAAAAAGATAGATTCCAAGCTTTTTGCAGAGTGAGATTAGTATATCAGATAGATTATACGGCATAAACAGATCTGAGATAATAGCAACGGGTGAAGTACGCGCTAATATAAGAATGGATGGCATAATTTAGCAAAATGTACAACTGTACGTTGTTCCAAATAATACAATGACGATACCTACAGCATTCGGTCGTAATATTACAAAAATGATGAACATACTCTTAATTAACAGTGCAAAGGACGATACGTACGATGACGTACCAGAGATATTAAAAATCAAAATACATGGACCGACACCTGTCGATGAACATTTAACAATAAACAACAAATTAAGTTACAGTGAACTGGAGAAGTTAAAAATTTATTTTTTTCGAGTTACGTAGAGCCGAAGTGTCCAAAAACGCCAGAGAGGAACGATAGGTTAAAATTAACATTACACGACGATAAATCTTTTTATTATACATTTTTCTTTCCTATACTGAAAAAGGAAAGTTAAGAGAAAATAATGTCAAGCAGATAAAGGTAGTCACGTTCTCCCCTTAAGCAAACTATTAAGCAGAAAGAGTGAATAGAACAGACCCCAATTTTGAGCAAACTCGCTGATAATGATTTGTGTGCCTATTGGTATAAGGTCTTGGCTGTCATAGAATATCCTATCAGCAACAACGTATGTAAATCGACGGGTAAAACACCCAGCACATTTTTATTTGGAGTGAATCAGCAAAGACAGTTTGACAATGAAAGGAAAGATTACTTTCACAGTACTATTCTTGAGAACAACAAAGATTTAAAATTGTTACGAACGCAGGCTGCAGGAAAGATTATAAAATCTCAAAAATACTGTGAATAGTATTTTAATAGGCGGCGTAAACAGCCCTACAAGTACAAAAGAAATGATTATGTCCTGTAGCGAAAATTTGATAACACACCAGGAACGTCAAGCAAATTAATTCCCCAATTTAAAGGTCCGTATCTTATAGCAAAAGAAGTAAAGAATAATGGATAGTACGTTTCGAATATCGAACGATTTTAACAATTGCAGAAACAATATTAAAGCGTTTGGGAATCTAAAAACATGAGGCCTTGATGATCTATAGATCCAGATGAATGATAAAATTTACTATTTATTATAATATTTGTGTGCCTATGTGTGTGTGCGCGTGCACGAACATGCGTGTATATGCGTTATACTGTTTTATCTTATTTATATAATATATGATATACTATATATTAGTTCTACGATTTGTTGTCCGCGTCGTCCCAGGACGAATGTAAATCAAGATTGACCAAGATTCTAAGGGATAGAGATAAGCGTTATGTGAGTGAGTTCTCTGCTCGTTATTAAAAAGTTCGATAGGGTTAAGAGATATTAAGAACTATGATAGACAAGAGTAGCGAGGCGTCAGCGAGAGAGCACGGAAAGATTGTAGAGTATATTATTATTCTCATTTATGTTTATCTTTAATAAAACGTTCCTTACATTTACAACTAGTGACGTTAACACATTGCGTACGGATCACGAGATATCTCGTTTTTATGCACTCAAACGTTGCGTACGGGTCACGAGATATCTCGTTGTCATGTTTTATTTTGAGTCAATCGGCAACGTAAACAAGCAACGGCAAATATTTTTGTTACATTAACATGGCAACAAAGTCTCTCCCATTCTTAAGACAAATGATGAGCGAAATAATGGAATGTTGACAAAAAAAGGAAACATTAATGGACATAGAACAAAGTGTTTCAAATACAACCAATTATCTACACATTGATCCATCATGTAGACTCTCTGATAATATGAAAGGGTATATACTGGAACCAATAACGAGTACAGGCAAGAAGAAGTTCCCAACGAAACAATGTAAAGTTTGTTCGTCCAATAAAAAAAAGAGCGAAACAAGATATTGTTGCAAATTGTGTCGAACAACATTGCACAAAGGAGTGTGCTTTACCAAATATCATACTCTAAAGAATTATCCCAGTTTGTGAAATAATTAATGGTTAAAATATAAAAAATCTGATACAATAAATAGGTGTGTAAACTATATATATATAATAATATTTAAGAATAATATATGTGAATATAATACCAAATAAAAATTAGAATTGTACGTATCCGCTTTCTATTACTCGCCAAGCATGCTTCTACAGCGTTCGGAAATATGCGGGTTTTAAGCGCGGTTTGAACGCGCAAAACGCCGTACGCAATGTGTTAATAGCCTGAATATGGAGACTCGAGGTGCGTCAAAGGTGGGTAAAAGCATACAGAGCGAGAGACCTCTTTACCACTACGCTGTTGCAACCAAAAAATATTCGCGAGAGCAAAGCTTCAAATGAGAACATTTCCTTCTGTATTTTCAATTTGGATTTTTCTTTGCGATTCCGAAAATTTTGTAAACTTGATAATCAAGTCAAAAAGAGGTTGTATCGGATAAAATCGTGTTCCGCAAAGTATATTATGACTCGAAAATGTCGGAATTTTCGAGAATTTCAAGAATCTGAACAGTAAAAAGTCTTTAGAATTACTTTGCTAAACACTAGTTTTAAATTTTTGTTTTCTCCATTTATAATTCACAACAGAATGCAACATGTCACTGCACGTTTAATTTGTTTTATTCATAAAAATCTTATATTATCAAAAATTATTGTAAATATCTGTTTAGTAAACTAATTTTTGTCATATTTTGTTATTACATTGAAAAGAAGTTACTTTGAAGAGGATCCTTTGAAACTATTGCTATAGAACATATGCAAATTTTTAAAAATTGTCAATTCTGAGGTGTGATACACATTCTTTAAATTTTCGACAATTCCCATATTCTCAAATCTCAATATAATTCCGAAAACTTGAACCGATCGGGAAAAAAAAATTCTCAAATGGATTCGACGTACTATATTTGAGTTTTGATACACTCAATATCAAATGTGCAAAAGGACCAGCAGAGTAATAGCTCAAAGCAGCAAAATTAGTGATGACTGAATTGGTAGAAAGATAAAATTTAAACCAATAACAACGAAACTAAAAATAGAAAAGAATTTTTTTTGGGTGAATTATAATAGAAAAAACAACAAAAATCATTTTTATACAAGGGGACCGTAAAAACCCTATTTGGTACTGTGCACACTTGTGATAATTTATAATTACTTCATTCCTCATTTACAACTATATATCGTTGTTTACTTCGCAGTTCCAAAAGCATACAAGAAACCGGAATTTGTTGAAGAACTTCGTGCGCTACTCACAGAAATGGGCACAGTATCCTTGGAATGCAAGGTCATAGGTGTACCTACACCAGTTTTGAGGTGGTTCAAAGATGATAAGGAAATCAAAGCAGGTGATGTGTTTGCACTGACAGCCAATCCTGATGATCCAACATCCCTCGGTATTTACACCTGTGAAGCCATCAATTGCATGGGAACTGCTTACTCCTCCTCAAAGGTGAGAAATTTTATAGAGCGATCATCAACTACCCATAATGCTTTTTAACATGTTCGCTACCAACAAACAAACTATATAGTATGTATGTGTATGTGTGGGAAATTCAGTCGGCACAGTATTAAACGGGTCGCACAAAAATAAAATAACAAATACAATAATATATTTAATAATAATAGCTAAAGTATATACTCTTGCGTTCTGACAATAATCTAGTTCGTGCAATTATGATGTAGTGAATAGAGGCTCGGACTTTCACGTGGAAGACCCGATTTCGAATTCCACCATCACTTCAGGCTTTGCATATGAGATGTATATCGTCGCTCTGGTGATTTAGAATCCACCTTAAACAGTAGGTCCTAGACCAAATGACATTAGCATTCAGTGCTGAAAATTAATTTTAAAAAATTGCGCTGTATTCTCCTCATACAGTGTTACAAAGAAACGATATCTCTCATAATATTCCACAAAGAGAGCTATGGTGGTGTAATGAATAGAAGCCCGGAATCCGGATCCGGGTTCGAATCCCGCACATCACTTCTGGTTTTTCTATGTGATATGTATAATGTAGCTCTGGTGGTTCGGAACCCATCTTAAACAATAAGTCCTAAGCCAAATGGTCTTAGCAGTCGGTACCGAAAATAAATTTTAAAAATATATATATTCCGTCATTGCGTTAATAATTACGGACAGGTGACGAAGAAATAAAGAGAAGAAAAAATTTGGTCCTTTTCGATTTCGAGAAAATAAAGCATAACACGGATGACGATTGCATAGTTCGATAGTGATACGTAGAGATGTGATCGGTTAGGATTTTATGAGGACGGGTATTATTAATCAAGTATAAATTAAATTGTTAAGACAAATTACTCTATACGTTAATTAACTATAACTGATATAAAGAGGAGGTTGAAAAATATATGAGCGATATAAGTATAAATATATTATGAATACGGTTGATAAATAAATTGATCGGTGAGTGTACAACAATAAACCTTATTACGATCTTGCCTTTAATTTGATGTATAATTTTGAAATGTTCAAAACTAAATTAAGTCTGGATAATTCATGGAGTTGCAGCAAAGTCTTAGGCATTAATTACCAGCACCGTGAGTAGTTAAATAACCCTTGTTCCGTGACATAAACGAAGAGGAGTGGGGTATCTCCTTCTCCCTCCAAAACCTATCTTACCGACGTTAGGCGATCTTCCTTATCGGTCGCGCAAACCAGGGAGGTCCTGACCGCGTTCATGGTCGCCTGCGCGATGGGTACCGATCGCCATTGTGGGTGCATCCGTGCTCTATTCTGATCGTCACATGTGCCGTTCGCCATATGCCATTTGCCATCTATCATCTGCTATTCGTGTGACGTGGACAGATGTCGCATAACGTGTATCGTGTGAAGTTTTTCTTCTCTTATTTCAGAGTCCATAGGTATGAATTAAGTAGTACATTCTGAATAATTAATTTGTTCTGAAGGGAAGCAAGAAGAAGCTGAAATATGACTGTGGAAGTGCTAGTCGGCAAGAACCGACTGAACCTGAGTTATCGACTCTACAATCGACACGCGTGCGATTTATAAACTGCGTAGAAACTTATAACCATTGCTCACGTAATACATTTCAATATATTTAGTTGCATTGTTCACAGAAGCAGACGAATATAATATTACGAAATTTAATATAAGTTATTGCCAATATAAGGAGCTGGAAAAGCGGAGAAGTGTTAGATTTCAAAATTGAAGAAATGTGCTTCAAAAATAAACTTTTGCACCTGAGTTGTTTCGTATAAGAACTTCCCAACATCAGTTGATTGACCGATTGTTTTGACGTAAAATAAATAGAAGTTCTGACAAGAACTGCTTCATAACTCTGAAAAGTTTCACTGCTTTACAGCTCTGGAAAAAAGTGAATTATAGTTCTGAAAAAAGGGGATTAATAATCCATGTCGAGCAACTACTCGATATAATTTTTGCTCAATTAATTCGCGTATTCGTGAAAAAAAAGTCCCGGCTGAAGCGATTACCAATTTGTAATACAATGTTATACGTTTCTAATAAAATCTTTGCACAGACAAAAGCTATTTCGTGTTTGAATAATTCGCAAAGCAATTGATGTTACGAAGATATAAGAAATGCCTCAGATACATAAGTTTCTTCTTGAAGTACATTTTTTCAATTTTTAAAGCTAACACCTTCCTTTTCCATCTCCTTATACCGGCAATAACTTGTACTAGGTCCCGTAATATTATATTCGCCTGTTTCTATGAACAATGCAACTTGTAAGAGTAAGAATAGAAATAATCCTAAGAAGAAAGAGAAAATCTTAAGAAGAATAAGAAATAATCTAAGAATAAAATAATCTTAAGCATAATGTAGCCTTAGAGTAGGAGGGTATGTATTACACAAGGCGCATGATAGTTTTAAATGTCCTGGGCTCGCGGCATATGAATGCGCGCGCGCATATATGTGCGTGTTAGGACACTGCGGAGAGTCGAATTTGGACAGTCGAAGAGTCTAGTTTGAAGTATCCAGATGTAGAGTTGAGTTGAACACGTTGAGCACGGCGCCGAAATTGCTGTCCTTTCCGTTCAGCCAGTAGCGAGCAAGCGCTCATGCGATACGATGATACAGGCTGATCCGCAACTTCCAAGCAAGCGATTTCACGCACTGAGTAGGCATCTAGATCAGGAAATTCCAATCCAAGCTGAAAAATGAATTCATAAGTTACTCAAAAAAAAAAAAGTGACGTATATAAAGACCGAAAATATTGTGTCGGGATGTTATGATAGCAATCAAAACTACTTGGATGCAAGATAGCCAAAAATGTTACCAAAAAAGTTGTCGCGTTTTGTAATATCTGTGAATCCAAGCCACATTTTTGTTTAAAGTGTTTTAGTAAATTTCATTGAAATGTCTACATTTACTTTTTAACTTTAATCCTGTTGGGCCCAAGGATCGGCACCGGCCAAACGGAAACTTCACTGTCGGTCCCCAAGGACCGGCGCCGCGCTCGACGTGTTAAGTAGAGTCAAATTTAAGACGTCGTAGAATATCTATATATCTATGTTACGAAACTCTTATTATATCTCCCTCATTGTTCCTCTAGATACTCTCTTACGTTATGTTATTCTTATTATTACGTTTTTTTTATTATTATTTTATGTTTATATATCCCACCTCTTACAAACTAAATATTTCGATATGTATTACACTGAACATGATTATAAGTTTTTGCGCAGTTGATAAATCATGCGCATTGTCCATCGTAGAGTCGATAATCCTGGTCCTTGCCGCTTGGTACTTCCACGGTCGTATTCCAGCTTCTCTTTGCTCCCCTTCAGGAGTCACAGAACGAAAGGCCGCCGCAATATCAGTTTAAAATGGCTGCCCTGCTTGCGACTTGCACCAAGGTGAAGGTGTGAAGTGTATTGAAATCCATCGGCGAATGAAGGTCCAGTATGGTGTTGCATGTTTATCATTGCAGCAAGTGTCCGAGTGGAGTAAAAAGTTCGGAAATTACATCATTTCTGTGACAGACACTTTGCGGTCGAGTCAGGTGCATCGCACCAGGTGGTACAAGACTGGCTGCATACACGACCAAAATAATTTTTTCTCCGGGCAATCCATGCACGTCCTACGCGCTGAAGGACGTATGTTGAAAGTTATGGGGACTATGTCGAAAAATGATATACTTATGTTCTATTTTTGTTCAATAAATAATATTTTTAAAACTATTTAAGGTTTTTATTTTCCTCACCCTCGTATATCCAGAGAATCTTCTATTACGTTACCTCTTTTTAAGAAAAAATACACGGCGCGACGTGATCTGTGCCGAATTATATTAGACTAATGCCCACTTTCTGTTTAATGGAGATTCTAGAGTTACCAATGTTATAGGTTAGCATAAATGCTTGAGGGTTCTATGAAACTCTGCCCTCTGTTTGTTACATGTGGAATGTTGTGTAAACCACGGATGCATGAATGTTAAATTGTGATAAGTCTCTATTTTTCTTTGATTTCTTGATTTTTCTTTTCTCCTTGCATAGAAACGGTGCTTGTCACAATGTGTACTCGTTCAGATTATCTTATTGTGCGTTTTTTTTTCCAAACATATTACATGAAAATGTGTAAAGAAATTCTAATTTTTTGATCTGTAACATTATTCTAATATAATTTCATAATAAATAACATTACTAAACACAAATCGCAGTGTCACATTGTTTATGCGCAATTCCGTGTAAAATACTGCTGTACAGAGATACAGCTCCGTAGAAAGTCCAGCTATAGTTATGTTGCTAGAATTTATTTTAAACTATGTTAATCATTATTTATTTCTTAAACAACCACTAAGTGGGAGCAGATAAGCCATAAATAAAAGGAAAAATACATCGTTTAGAATAAAAAATCATTGTTTCGTCTTTTTTAGAAAATCAACTAAACGCTGTAAAACTTTATTAAATAATAATGTATGTTGGATAAAAAAACAATCATGTTTTAGATTTGTAAAAACAAACATAAAAATAACAAACAAATAAAAGAAATTCAATTTTACAATGTAATAACATTTACATAGTAAATGTGTAAGTTTATTAACTTATCAACACGCACACAGAATAATAGAATAAATTACGAACAAGAGAAAATCTATACAAGCTTATGCTAATCAGTATAATTGTGCTTTCTCTACGTATGTAAATTATATGTATTTAATGATCAGGTGCACGTAGTTGGAAAGGGCAGCAGGGAGGGTTCGTTAAAACCTGCGGACACTATGACACCATCCGGTCCTCTTCCAGTCTTCAAACGGATTCTTCAGGATGAGTGCTGCAGAATTGGGGAAACTCTAGCGCTTTCCTGTCAAGGTCAGGTTAATATATTACTTGAGTGTCTTTAAAAAATTCCACTCACATTTGTATCTGTGATTTGCAACTTATTCCTTTTTTTAAAGTTTGTTAATCCTTCGATGTATTTTTGTTTTCATTACACGTTTTGTTATAATTGGTCTATTCATCACTATAAGTAGTAAACAATGCAAGTAAGAAAATAATTGATTGACTTGGCAAATTTTATTTTATGAAAACGAAATACAGAGTGCAAAACATTGTAGGAAATTTTTGTAACAACCGTATAACACGCTCATTAGATACATAAAAATGATATGCTATGTAAATGAATATTATGGACAACCACAAATTAGTTTATATCATATGATAAATATAAAAAGAAGAAAATCAGAGTTGTATTCGAACAACTAAAAAAACTATGTATATTTCAAAACTAACAAGCACATAAATAACCCAAATGTATATTAAACGATGCATGCCCATTTTTCTCTTCCTTGTCTACAGTACATATTAAACACAACTGCTTTTAATGTTACACTAACTTAAACTTTCATCCATCCTATTTCTATATATTATAAATTACAAAAGAGTATAATAGAATATATGTAAGATTAGAAGCGCCCGTGATAGACGATTGCGTATTTGAATTACGATATAGCGGCATTTCGCAATAATTTAGTGCTGGTGTAGTGTGCGGTTTACTGTCATCATTCAGCTACAGTGTTGTCTCTTGTGTACTTAGTATATTGTTATGATTATAGTAAAAGGTAAATCATTTTGGAGGGACTGTGTATCCGGTGACGAGTAATTCATTTTGGTACATATATGATTGTACATATATAATCTTGGTACATATATCTTGTCCAATAGCATATACGGCAAATATTTATTATTATTGTTGCGAGAATACACACTACACTGGTACCAATAATTTTCCATCCGGTGTAAATTGGTTTCATTTCATAACTATTAAGTTATTGGTTTGATATTTATTCACAAATTTCCGTCACTTGTTATTAACACAGCAATACTCCAATGGTACCTTTTCTACGGAAGTGGTTTGAATATTGGGAAATACTTTTTCAATCAATTCTTCTTTTGATGTCATTGAATTGCAAAAGTTATGAGGCAGTGAAATTTGTTCTAAGGTCAGATTAACCGGCATCTTTCTGTTCTAGTAAAACTATGTTATTTTGACATCAAATTTCTGCCAGAATCAAAGTAATCAGGAACGTTTTACCTACTCCTCCTGGCGCATCTAAAAAGATTTCTGCAACCCCATTATTGACAATTTACATTATTTGATTGTAAATACCTTTTTGCTTAAACGTTAGCTTAGGAATATTCGATTATACATACGACAAAAGATCATTTGTGTTATAATTTTATTCGAACGAAGCAGCAGCAGATCGGTTTGGTGATGGCATTCCCAATTGATACAAACCTTTGTTCGCGATTTTTAAGCACAAATGTTCAATCATTATCAACGCTTTATTGTAAATTTCTACTATGATATTCATGTTAATATTTGAATTTTTCCTGCATTTTCGACGGAATATATCTTCTGCTATGTGCGATTTATATTTCTTCCATAATTTAATTGGAGATGAAGGAGAGCAAGTGGTCAATATGACTGCAAGCAATGCATGAATTTGATTTGGATATGACGTGTTGCACCTATCTTTACTGCATACATCGCAATGCCGATCTTTCTCCAATAAATTCATAGTTTGACATGCACTGCGGAAACTGGCATGTGTAACGCTGTTGACAATTATAAATTGCTGGAAAGTCGTTGGACCGGACACATTTACCAACAGAAAGCGAACAAACAAGCATACATCTTGAGTGGGATGCACGGTGTACAGTCCGCCTATCGTAGTTTCTTTGAATATAAAATGATTTTGATGAATATAAAATGAAATATTCAAATGATTTTCAACTCGCATTCCATGTGTAATACAGCGGTATTTCCGCAAATGCGTAATTTTGACATAACGCAAAGAATGCAATTAACGTTGCAGCTAGTGGATAAAGGGCTATATGTTGCACATTTGCAGCTGTGAAATAAACACGCTGTTCATTTCCTAGGTATACTGCTAAGTGAACAACAGCTGGACACAGATTATGTATGGGAAATTAAAGAATTCGCCATACAGCTTCATTGTTACTTACGTATCTTCCAGCCTGATACTGCACAATTTCATCGATATGTGCATTTCTATCACTTCTTTCTGGTTGCATGCCGAAAACTGCCATGTCGATGCTTTCACTCACGTACTTACAAATATATTTGATCTATTTAACGAAGTTATAGTATTCTATGTTTATGTACTCTTTGTATACTTTTGACAGCAAAAAAGAACTGATCTTCTTCTATATAAAGGATATCCATCGTTTCCTGTAACTATGTTGGATACTAATTCTCGAGGATATCGCTTAGAGCATTTTCCGTCCATCGTGCATATTGATCTTGGATTCAGCGTACCGCAAGGTCCATGTATCATATTTCTTGTCAAAACTTCACGCAAATCATTATCGACATTGGTGTAAGGTATTTCAACACATATTACATCATCGATTTGGTTTTAAGTAATTTTGTTATACAGCTACATTAGTATATGTACATGTGGCAATTCTCTCATTTGCCATTCCACTGAGTGCATCCAACGGGGCACAGACTCAAACATGTTATGCCATGAAATCCATTAGCAATTTCAGCTTCATTTTGAAAACACGTAGTGTGATCATTCCTATCCACCTGCGATTGTAGTAAGAGCTGTTGTGTATCGTCCTAACCTGGATTACATGCGAATTTTGGATTACTCATGCATATAACGCGGTCCGCCTGTATATGAAGACTGCGAAGTCGTTAGTTTTCTAACGTTAGTTGTATTACCGTCATTTACAACTCTATCTCGCAAATGAACGTATTCTTCAGAGCGATGTTTGGTCTGATTCAAACGGATGAGTATCTAACTTTCTGTTTCGATTTTTGCATGCATATCTACGATGCACTGATAAAACAATTCAAAATGTCAAAAATTAGTGTTATTGGCATTTCAAAATGTTATTTTTGTATCCTTTTATGCCAGTAGAAATTCCGCTGCGTGTTTCAAACTTTCAGTTTGAAAGTTGGTATGAATTGAGCTGTTACGGTTTCTGCGACGAACGACGTCGTTCGAAAGCATGAGTTTTATACCCTGATGATAGATAGTAAATGCTTTGATTCGGCAGTATATCTAGCAAGCAAGGTTTTTAATGGCTTTGCCGGTTTTTCAAATTGGGGCACTTTAATTTTTCCAGCGGCACAATCGTAGGGTAATATATAAGGAAGAAAGATACATTTCAGTCATAGTGCCGATGAGAACATGCTGGCTTAAACTATATCATAATCATCAGCTGGATTGTACCGGAATGCAAGGCGATTATGATCGCGTAATTCCCGATTACGGAGTCATGTGTGACGCTGATCGGCTATTTTTCGTTGACGTCTTTCAGCCATTCTCAGCCTGTTGCAGTTCATTCTTTTGAGAACAAAGCAGATCTGAAGCTGCAAAACGCGCCCGCCTTGTTTGCAACCATCCTCAAGTTTGGCTGTACATCGTCCTGCTGCTTCCACGGCACGTATTTGAGCCTTTCTTTGTCTCTTTTGCTTGTTGCCGAACGAGACACCAGTGAGTCCTCGTTTCTTTTGAAAGAAATCTTCCTGGGAAACCGGGGAGATCAATTCCGCCCGTCGAACAGCGTGCCGTTCTATTAGTGTCCCGAATAAGTGGGCGATGACATCTCAGCATAGACAGTTTTTAAAGAAGAGATTGATTATCCATCTTATGAAATTTAGCCTAAAAGGAAGCGAGGAAGCCAGATCAACCACCCAAAAAAATTGGTCCTTTGTTATGATGACTTGTTTCTAACCAGATTTTGCCGCCAGATTCTGCCCACGTACTCGACTTTTTGCGTGCACTATTGTTTCCTTGCTCAGAGTCAGAGGCAGGCTTCGCCCAATGGCATCCCAACAACTTCTAAGGCCTTGCGTTGGGTTTAAAATCAAGGGTCACCACCGAAAACTGTCAGGGAGTATTTACGCTGAACAATGTCTAACTTCTCTATCCAGCCAGCCAAAGCGCAGCACTCTGATTCTTATATCCTACCTAAGTCGCTATATTTAAACTTTCGCTCAAAATTGGTTAATCACTCATCTACTAGGGCCCTAACCAAAACAAATACTCTTTTCAGTGCTAAAAAAAAGTTAAACATTTAAGTATTCAATGGGGCACGTTTGAATCATGCCAGGCGATTCACATGCACAACCTTGGGTTTCTCTCTTGAATTAAATAATTAAAGTGGGTCTTAAGTACATAAGGCTCTTCCTCAAGACGTTTGAAGTTTAGGACAACTTCCCTTTATATGTCGAGAGTTGTATAGCCAAACTTTTTCTTTCAGATTAATTTTTTCGTCCTGTTCTTGTGCCTGTCTCTAGCTTCTGGTACCGAACGTGTTGCCGGTCACGTGAGTCACAGGAGATTTCTCACAATCCCATTTCCCCTCTAATTGAGAACGTCTGCATCCTTCTTCTGCACAAAGTCGCCTCAAAAGATTAACAGTTTTCCTGTGACTCCTTTTATCTTCACGATGACTAATTGCGAAGTCGTACTTCTGCAGACGCTTTGTTCAGCGAGCTATCGTGCTCCTTAGAATTTTTAAAGGACAATTAACCACCTCAAATTGGCATGGTCGGTCCTGACCCGAAACTTCCTATTGTAGAGATAATGGTACCTCCCCTTGTCGGTCCTATAACTGGGAAAGTACTGCCCCAATGGCTACCGTTGACACGTCTGTATCCAAAGTACAATCTGTTTCTGATAACGAGTAAGTTAATATACGACTCATACAGACATCTTCTTAGCTCCTCAAAGGCCGGTTGGCAATCTTCCCTCCAAACGAAGACGGTCCTTTTTTCCGTAAGTCGTATCGCCAGTGTCGTATGCAGTCGTATCGCCAACATGCATACATCCTTCACAAATTTCTTATAACACGTGCTGCAACCTAAAAAAAACGTTTTACTTCGGTCCTGTTCTTCGGTATTTGTCATCCCTCACGACTGCTACTTTTTTAGGAACGACCTTGACTCCATCTCGGCTTTTTTTTTTACGTGGGGGAAATCTTCACAGACTTCCCGGCTCCCTGCGGGGGGGGGGGGATCCTATGCGCAGTTAGGAGGGTGAGCACCAGCAACTATAAGCAGCACATCATGGTGTCCTCCCGCGCTGTAGCCTCTATGGGGCACCCATACTTGGGGTGGAGGACCCTTCCTACTCCGGTCTTAAGGACGCCCCAGGCAAACCATCAACTCTAATCTGACGGCGTTGCGCGATCGCCACTCAGTGACAGCACTTGAAAAATACATAATTAGTCGGGCGGGGACTACAGGAGGAGTCCCATACCGCCCGGCGCGCAAGATACTCGTGCTCGTGAACGCGCTCCGCTACTTCCTTCTGCAGCATTACCTGCTCGCAGTAGGAGGCCGCAGCGCGCCACGACCTCTCGTCGTTTAGCATCGCGCGGACGATATCTGGCAATGGGATATCTTGTCCTACTTCGTTTCGCAGTATACGGCGCTCGCACTCCCATGCTGGACAAAACTTCACCGTGTGCTGTGATGTGTCCCGCTCATCGAGGCTGTGGTGGCACTGCGTCGTCCGTTCCTTCCCTATTCGACAAAGGTACTCACCGAATCAACCATGCCGGGTGAGCACCTGGGTTAGATGGCAGATCAGCCTTCCGCAGGTCCTGTCTAATTACTTCTCGAGACTGGACAAGACGGTTGCGACAGCACGCTGCGTCGCATTGACGGTGTCGACGTCTTGCACGCTGGATCTGGCTGCTCGTTGAACCAATAGTCCGTCGTGCGCGTTGTCGCTTGAGAGAAAAACAGGCGTGTGTATTTCTCTCTCTCTCGTATCCGCGATCAACCCTTAACCCGGCAAGAAGGTCGTGGTGCGTGTATCGATGATTGGGTGAGTGTCGCTGGATAGCTATTTTGGGTGATCTTTCCCGTGAGCAATTGCTGCTCCCAGTAATGGTAGCGTTCTCAAAGGCAGATCACCTCGTCGTACAAGGTTTTCGGACGGCGACTAGTTGGGTTGTGTCACGGGATCCGGAATCAAGGGTTCGAGAATTGAGCACTCACGATATAACAACAATGTATATATTTCCACAATGAATAAAACGGTTGATTATGAATAAGTCGTTCAGTGTAATAAGCTTCTACGATTGAGATGAGTGGCTACATCTAAACTGAGGGATTGCCTATCGATGTGTATTCGCGTGTCGATTGAATAGAAGTTCCTCGTCGTTGGAAGGACGTTGCCTATTTAACTGGCATTGAAAATGCCAGTTTGGTGGGGCGGTCCTGCAAGGGTAGGGCCGACGGTCCCGTTAATGGTTTTTCGCGTTTCTTAATTAACTTTTACCTGAGCAAGCGTTTGTTCACCAGATGTTTTATGGTTATTTTGACCAGGTCCTTGCCCGGTCACACTTTGCTTGAGTTTTCTACGGAGTAATAAAACATCTGGTGACCACTCCCTCAGGTATACCTCACCTTCAATGCCCCAAGCAGTAACAGACGGATTCGGAGAGGCAACGTCGCCACTTCGTCTCAGCGCGCTGCCAGGCTTGGCATCTCGCAGTCACCACATCGATTACCGGTTCCAGCGGAGCATCTTCGATACGGCGGAAAGACGAGACGTGAGAGTACCTCTTCCTCGCCTCCTCCGCCAGAATTATCCACTACCGCGCAAGAGCTCGTGCGGTATGCTTGCGCGATCCTAATAGTCATCCCACTGTCAATCGTAACTGGTCTCGGCTGTGCCAATTGACCATCAAGTCGCACGACCAGATCGGGGCCACATAAATGGCCGCGGACTGCACGACCCTCGCATAAAGGCGGCGGACTCCCCCCCACCACCGAGGTTTAAGCGATGGCAGCCACGCCGACCGGCCATCCGTTCCGCTCGGTGGCCAAAAAATCGAAGTGGGCCGTGAAACGCCACTGTCCGTCTAAGCTGAGCTCCAGGTATTTTATCCCAGATCCCACCTCGACGTCGGTCTGACTCGCTCGGAGTCGTGATTTGGGCAGCTCCTTACGGCGAGTGTTAAAAAACCACACCGCCTCCATTTTGTGGGGAGCCACGCAGAACCCCAGTTTCTCTATCCTCCGGACGAGGCAGGCCACCCCGCATTCAGCAAAGCGGAGCATCCGTCTGTAGTCCTCTTTGATGACCAGTACGAATGTGCTATCCGCGTAACACGCCACACTGACAGCGCAAGACCGCTTTGAATCCGATGTCAAAAAGAATCCGATGACAAGTAATTCTCGATCACATTCCAAAGGTAGTTTAGTATCCGATGGTATCAGAACCCCTCCAGGATAGCCTCCCAAGGCAGGATGTAGAATACGTCGACAATATCTAGCAAAATCGCAAACGCCAACCCGTCCTGAAAGATGGTCAAGTCAGACTAGGCGCCGCACGCCCAAGACCGCTCCACTCTGAAGTCGAACTGGCATTTGGCCAGATCTGGGCCAACGCCGCACAAGTGTCCGACGAGGCGGGAAGCTATGATGCGCTTAAACAGTTTCCCACCTCATCGAGCAGGTGAATTGGTCGGTACGCAAATGGAGACTCGGCGGGGCGACTCTTTTTTTTTATGATCAGACGATTCTGCCTGGTAGGGAACTGGCCGGGACTAGGGGAAGTTATTAAATAGCTCCACCAGTCCTACCTCGAGGACTCCGCTCGTCAAGACCCAGGTGTGCGCGGGAATTCCATTGAGACCCAACGCAATGCATTAGGCTCCAAAGCCATTAAAAACCCCGAACAGCTCCTCTCTCGTAACCCCCAACTCGTTGGGCCAGATGGTAGGGTCCAGCATGGTATCCGGTGGGGACCGCCGTCATATACTCCGCAGTGAGTCGAGGAAGAACGCGGAGACAGTCCCTCCAAGGAGCTGGCGGTCTAGGGATTTCGTTATCGGAGGGACCCATGAGCAGAGTCTGTCCATTATCAGATGGTATGGGCGCTCCCGTGGGTCCTTGCCCAAAGTCTTGAGAAGCTTTTGCTATGCTTGGGTCTTGGCCGCTTCGATGCTCAGCCTGAGGAATTCTCGCGGAAGTCCTCGTACAGCTTGGAGATTCACGCCTCATCACGGTTTTGACTTCTATGGGCACTCGTCTACTGGCGCCGGGCGCAAACGCACGCAACCCGCAGGTCCGTAATCGCGCCCGACCACCATGACACCGCGTGCCGCAAGCGAAGTCTGGCCTGGACCATGGCGACATCACAAATCGCCGTCATTGCGCCCCGGCACCACTCGAACTCCGCCCGTAAAGCGACGGGCCCAACCAGGCCATGCAGTCATCAAAACGTCCTTGTCTAGTTGCCGAAACAACCGTGGCGGAGGTGCATTGCTCGCTGAGTGGCCGTGCCGGGTCTAGATTATCCGACGAGTGGCAGCCACGTCTATCAGAATGTAATGGTGGTCCGATAAGGATTTCATTTCGGCTGCCACTCACCAGCCCGACACGCAGCGCACATCGGTATGGGTTGGCCACGTTAAATCGACGTTGGACTATCTCTGTCACCTCACGCACGTCGGAGAGGAACTCCGGTTGACAGGTTGAGTGTTACGGCAGTCCCTGAGAACTGACAGTGAACTTTGCGTTTAGACAGCGTCAGTTCCTGAGGACTGACAGTAGACTTCTTGTTTGGCGGCGCTGGTTCTAGGGACTGACAGCGAACTTTTTGTTTGGTCGACATCGGTGTGTGAGACCGGCATTGTCAAGGGTTAAGTTATTAATCACAATTAAGAAATTTATATTAAAATTTAGTGAAGTTTATTAAAACATTTTAAGCAAAGGTGTGGCTGCGATTTGCACATATTACAGGAAGTAACAACGTTCTTTGTGAGTTTTATCGGTATTTTGCGTCCGAATGTTTTTATGTTTGTACGATAACATTCAACACAGTATTTTCGAACTGTATACGCCCTTCCCTCTTTCTTTAAAAATTTGTGCACACCTCTACTTGGATTGGCACTAATTGGAGCTTCTTCGTGTGAATGCCGTATCAGAGCATTTACCAATTGTTTGCAGAATGTTGTAATTGATATCTTTTTTTCCGTTACATTTTGGAATATATGTAAAGCATTCACAATGGCTCTCACTCCTGAGCTCGACACCAAATATCTTTCGCTGCCGCTTGTGCGGAAAATATAGACATATCGACGCCGCACTAAAAATGTTAAGCAATCGATTCAGCAGACGGAGATCCACTTCTGTCGCCCAGTCGAGCTTCAGCCGCCCTCGTGCGTCGTTCCTGGAAAATTCCCACGCCGTGACGTGGGCATTTAAAACCCCTAGGAGTATCGGGCGAGAGGCAAGTCAGGAAATATACCTCCCGACCTTGCCCAGATACGTCTTTGAGACCCCAGTTGGGCAATATGTAATATCCCACTGCGACGTCCCACCGCAACGTCCTCCCACTGTGCCGTTATGTACTTCGCCTCATGCTTAATCAGCGTGATGAGCGGAGACCGCGACGTGCCGAATCTAGCGATCGCCACCAGGCCGTTCGCGTGCTCCGTCTAGTCTGAGTGATTAAGAACGCGATACGGATCTGCGACAACCGCGTGCCCTACGTTCCACTCGCGTACGGCCTGGACCATAAGATCTTGAGATCCGCACGAGTGGTTCAAGTTGGCCTGCAGGAGGTGGAGGAACATAAAATTTAAATCATATCCATAGCCTCCTTCAGG
This sequence comes from Ampulex compressa, assembly GCA_038496175.1. Lineage (NCBI taxonomy): Eukaryota > Metazoa > Arthropoda > Insecta > Hymenoptera > Ampulicidae > Ampulex > Ampulex compressa. Next base: position 8,605 of record JBCFXI010002217.1, on the reverse strand, counting down.
CCTTCTGCCGGTTACACCGGCGCTGCCTGTGCCCATGGACAAACAGGTATCAGCATGGAGCTGGCATCACTTCGTCCTGGCCTGGATGAGCGGCCTGACAGATAGACAAGTGTCGCTGCTTCCGCGGCTGAAACACCCCGTGACCTAGCCTGCCTCCCTGTCTTCTTGGAGGAAGTAAGGGCACAGGACGTGTTGCTAACGCGGTGGACGGCCTCCCGCCTGAGATCAGCGCACAGCGGACACCGTGGTGTCACTACGCACTGACCGGTGCGGTGGTCGCTGCTACCGCACCTGTAGCAACTTTCTGGCTGCTGCGAGTGAGCATTGTGTCCAGATGGTGCCCATCGCCCCGGTTCAAATTTCTCCCCCCATGCACCCGCATGGCAGCCATGGCTGTTACCTCCTCCTGGGGCGTTATGGAGTTATCCAGTCCTCTGAGACAGACCTCCACCTTTTTCGAGAGCTGGGCAATCCTTACCCCGGTGCCTGTCCGGGCTCCCGTTATCTTTGCTACCAATGTGGCAGCTTTAACATTACCCTTCAAGCCGGAAATCTTCAGCATCAACCCTCCTCCCCCTCCCGTGATCCCTCGTTTGAGGCGTACAGAGACAATACGAATTTCCGCCAGACCTGGCGGTTGCCATTGCGTCCGTATACATCAGTTTCCCGTCGGGTAGAGCGGTGAGGATTACCGCTGCCGTTTTCGATAGCCGAGCTAGTGGTGAACATTTGGCTACTTCTTTAGAGGGGGTGCAGGTTGGCACAGTCGCCCTCCCGGAGACATTAGCAGCAGCAGCGGCCTATCTCAAACACTGCCGCGTCCGTTTGGTCTTGCGTTCAACTATTTCCATCCACAACGGAGTGAACGATCCCCGAATGGTGGACGAAGCTGTTATGGGCCATGGGAGGTTTATAGCAAGGCCTGCAGCGTTGCTCTCAATGGACTGCGCCTTTTTAACCATCCGCTTCGATTTTCGATGCCGATTGCGCAATTGTTCGCGCGAGGACGGGGCAGAAGAGGTTGTAACCCTACTCTTTCTTATTTTTAATTCTTGCATAGACTGTCTAAGGAGTAGGTGTTAAAAATTGATGTACTGTTTACTACTCTTGTACTTGTCATATACATTCGATGTGAGCTTAAGTGAGTGCGGTATAAATCTTCGGGAGGTTGGAAATCGTCGATGCGGATTACAAGAGATATACGATACGAGAAATGACCCAACGATACCTGAATGAATTTATATTTTAAATACAATAATAATCTATGAACACACTGGAATTACGGAAAGGTAACACGAAAGCCCACCATCGCGATATTGGAGATAAGGTAACGAACAATACCACAAGTCCTGCAAATTTCCAATTCATTAAAGGTGAGCGCTCACGTACTCACGTTCCGAAGATGACTATCTTCTGTAGGTCGTAGAGAATACCCGTCTCTCCCCTGGGTACGGAAGACTTTTGTATGCTCGCATGCTCGCCAATTCGTTACGGTTATAAATTATGGTTCTGCACGCTACAATGCTTGCTTCTCGAGTGACGAGCTCGTCTTCTACACGGAGGTCATCACGCGCGAAAATTTTCACGCGTCACTCCTCGGTGGATTCCAGGAACGAGTTACTGCTCAGCCGCACGCTTTGGCGGGACACTATCGAAGATCCAATGTAACCTGAACAGTTACAAGGTCAGCGCTACTCTCACACGCATTCGTTCCGCCAGTACTCTTTTAAATGAAACAACCTTCCCTTCTATTAGGGCGCCGACTTGTTGCAAGAGGACAGCAGGCATAACATCTATCGGTGTTCATGCAGTTCTTCTGCCCATCGGTGTCTTCTGACGGGTCTTATGTTGTCCCTCATTTGTGGACGGGAGGAGAGACGGTGGGGATCTTGTCGTCTCCATTTTTTGATGCCTTTGGTGTACACGATGACAGCTCCCGTCTAGGTATACCACGTTCATTGACACACCGTCGCCTCCTTTTTGAGGGCTATAACCTCCTCCTTCAAACTACTAACCCCTGCTCAAAGGCAAAGGTTCTCACTTCCGAGCGCCTCGTTCGAGTCCCTCGAACGCCACAAGAGCTCCATACCTCTGCACAAGTTACTCTTGATGCTCCATCCTTGTGCAACGGACGATGAGTCCGATTCTCCGTCGTAGACATAGTAGGTCAATGTGCCTTAAGCTGAGGACACGTTAACTGGGGAATCATGCCGACTCCTAGATATCGGCAGTGTCCTTGGCAAGCACTCTGACCAAGAGAGACGCACAGTAGGTTGGAGATGTTGTGCGCTGCTCAACTTCGCCGTCTCCTCAGCTGTTTCGTCCTTCAACGTGTGACTGTCGTCGCATGTCCCACCATTCCGCGAAAGTGCTTGCGAGCTTACCGCCAGCCCTCACGTGCTGACCGTCTGGCGGCTCAAGAGCCCATCATCAGATCGGCGGGCATCCCGTCTCGATGCTTCTCCCTCTTGTTCTGCCCTGCTTGCTTCATCAATGTTTTCTATTTTTTGATTACTATACTCTATCTTGTTTCTACGAGAGTGGTCGGAATAAAGGTGCACCTTGGCAGAATCGCATTGCCCAGGGAAGCCTAATTACTCCGGGGAGTCGGCAAATACCCCGGACGGATTGTTTGCGGCTGTTCAGTTTTACATCCCAGCAGTCATGCAGTACTCGGTACGATACCTTATACCTTAATACGAGATCTTGGTGCATTCTTAGTCTCATATCTCCCCATGGGCCTGTTCGGCATGGTAGTATCTGCCAAGGACTTTTGCCACAGCAAGCATAGCCCCATGTATTATTAACACACGCAAAACCCTTCACCACAACAAGGTGATGAACTGTGAGGGGGATTCCATTTGAGCTAAGCAATACTTTCACCTGGCGCAGAGGAGCATTACTCCAGTGATCCGTCACGGAATAGTTTTGCAGATGCTTTGATAGATCTTCGTCGCCTATAAGAGATACAACTACCTTCCTTACGCGCTTCCTTATGAAATCGACTGCTTCTTGACTCTCAATAAATAGTTTTCCTAGAATAAAGTCCAACTTGCAAGAGTCTTTCCAAAGGAAATCCACTTCTAAAATGAACTCTTCTGTGATATCCACAACGAAGAAATCTGCCTCTATTTTGAGTTTCTCACTCTGAACCTCGAGACGTTGCTCTTTCAGGATTCCTACGATCTCACCTTAAACCGAATATAGTTTCGTCAGAGTAATTCCTGCATTTGCCGCGTCAGAAACATTTTCAATTTGTTTAGCCTATAGATAAGATTCATCATCGAACATGTGTCGATCATAACGATCCGCGGATACCTTGCGATGAATCTCTGAAAGCTCAGACACTCCTTGGACAAAATCCTTTGCGCGTAGGGGAGAAAAAAGTTGACATCTCCCCCTTTATGGAAACTTTCTCCCGTTTCCTTTCCGCTTTTCCAGATCAGTTCTAGGTTGCTCTTTCCCTCGCTTCGCACAGTCCCTTCCAAAATGACGTTCCTGGTAACAGATGCAACACACCACAAGTCTCTCCTCAATCAGGTTTGCAAAGTTTCCCCTTATGAAGCCTCTTTCTGAACCTATTGTACTTCGCGAATCGCTTGACATGGCTCCCGCGAACCGCGCAACCTCATTACGGGCACCACCCGCCAAGGACTCAACAGCATCTACCTTTAGGGCCTTTATTACTGCAGATTTTATAGAAAGAAAACCTGCTAACCTTAATTCCCTTTGATATCCCCATTTACTAACGCTGAGATAAACTGCGACGTCGTGAGCTTATCTCCAATTTCTAAGGGGCATTCGATTGTTCCGAGCGCTCTCGTACGCAATAGGAGGTCAGACCCATCTCTCAGCGGATATTTATGCCAGATCCAGGAAAAAAAATTATTATACGCTATTTTAAAAAGTTCTAAACCAAATATGTACATCAATGCAGCGAGAAAAACACGCGTAGGGAGAAAATTAGATTACATATGACTCGATTAATTCTATTTGAAACCTGAAAGATGCTAAAATAGAGCTGCAAACAAATTTTATTGACATTTGTAAAAATATGCGCATTTACGTGAATTGATCGTGACCAAGACAGGCTTTTAACACCGAGAGGACAGAAGTCGATCCCCTGGCTTTAACCTGCGATTGCTTAGTAATCCGCGATAATCTCAAACGTTAGCCGTCTTAACATTTTGCGCTCAGTTGACACTTGCGGCCACTGATCAGACAGCATAAAACACATCTGTTTTGTGCATGCGAACTTAAAAACTATAAGTTACAAATTGGTAAAAAGTACAGGACGTTAATATTACCATTAGTAGTAGCGGCAGTAGTAGTTAGTGGCGGTTGGAGCTACTGAAGCTCCTTAAGTCACCTAGATCCATGGGTTCCGTCGTGACAGCCCGCTGTTTCACTTGAGGTAAGCTGTTATCTCTAGCCCAGTTTTTTCAATTAAGCCACATAGATTTCTGACCCTCATGTTAACTAAGTCTGGGTTCGCTAAACATCTGCGCCCAGGATTTATACCTTTTTAGAGCTAACACAGGACAGCGACAAAAAATATGTATACTGTCCTCATCTTCTTTTCCGCACAACCGGCATTCCCTTTGCTCGGTCAGCTTGAGATTGTTTAAACGCGCTTTTAGAGCCATGTGTCCAGTAAGGAGTACAATACTTAGTCTCACCTTACTCTTGCCCATTGCCAGTAGTTTGCGAGACCTACTCTTCAATAGCTGGTCCATCAGGCGTTTGGTCCTGAGACAGCCCTGGGTCCGTCCCCACGCATTCCAGTGCTCTTTTTCTAGGCTTCTCCTGATTTCATCTTTCCCAATGGCAAATGGGACCCCGCACTACTTGCTCTTTCAAGGTTCCGGTTCTTTCCGGTTTCCGGTTCTTTCAAGGAACCCAGCCTTACAAGGTGGCCCGCTACTTCATTCCCATGCAAGTCCATGTAGCCAGACTATGGTGATTTTACTGTATTCCCTTAGCCTGTTCAGCGCTTGCATACAGTCACAGACCACTAATGCTGCAGTGGTGGTCTTTGCAAGCGCACCTATAGCGGCTCTGCTGTCGGAGCAGATGGATATTCTCCTGTCCTTTCTTCTGTCTACTGCTATCTGCAGCTCGACACATTTTCAGATAACTCAGATTTCAGCGCAAAATCTGGTGGCCAATTCACCTATGGGAATGGTTCTCCTTTGGTCGGTTTTTTGGCAGTAGACATCCGCTCTAATGCGGCCGTTTGCCCCTGATCCATCCATAAACTAGAAGTCTGTCCTTGGATGTTGGATTGGTATCCTGGTTTTCCAGTCTTCTCTGGTAGGTATCTGAACTTTGAAGTTCTTTGTTACGTGCTGTTTCTTCGATATACGATCTTGCCTTGAAATGAATGGACCTTGGTGTAATAGTTCCTGCCCGGAGTTGCCGGACTCCATTCCTCTCCACTCGCCTTGGCATTTTAACCTGTACGCTGTTTGGTTACCTATTGATGTAATAGTGAAGTCCAGCAGTCGAATACAGAGTGCTACTTCCAGTGCCTTCGTTGGGGGGGGTGGGGGGGGGGGGTCTCATAGCTCCTACTGGAACCGTCAGATAGTTCCGCCGTAGGCTTTTCAGGAATTTCCTGGTTTTCCCCCTTTCCACCCTGAATCACCAAACTACCGGTGTGTACGTCAGTCTCTGTACTAGCACTGCCCCCCATAACTACAGGTCTACCTTGGGCTTTAATCCCCAGGTCTTTCCCATCGCTCTTCTGCAAGCCCAAAAGGCTGAGTAAAATCTCATCCTCTTCTACTCGAGATGTGACTTCTAGTTAAGCTTATATATTATTTTTTCTGGGTATTTAATCTGGAAAGTGTACTTTATTTCCTAGCTCCTTAATCTCAACAGTTCTATGGGTTCTGGTTTGTATTTTTTGGTGAATATCATGGTCTCGGTCTTTGAAGGATTCACTTTCAGTCCCTTAGTTTGACGTCAGTTTAGGATAAACTTAAGAGCTTCATTGGTCAGTTCTGTAAGGATTGAAAGAAAACTGTCTCTTGCCAGGAGGTCATTTACCACAAGGCACTACAGCAGAGGTGATAGTACGCTTTCGTGCGGGCACCCTTTGGCTAGATTGCTCTCCAGAGTCAGGTCTTCAACATTGACGATTATTGACCTTCTCGTCAGCATGCGTTGTGTCCGGTTCAAGAGCATGTTAGGGATGCCGTGACTGATCATTGCTTCTCTAATAACTCAATAGGAGGTTTCAATCATCTATCATCTATCAAATCTATCAAAAGTTTCTACAATGTCTAGAAAAACTCCAAGGCCATATCCCTTAGCCTCCAGCTACGACTGTATTCTGGTCACAAGATGATGTAAGGCAGTATCAGTAGATCTGCCCTCCCTATAGGCATACTGGGACGCAGCTGGTGGATAGGAGATTAGAGCGCGTCTCTTTAAGTAGTGGTCAACCAATTTCTCCAAGCTTGTTAGTAAAAAAAAGATGTTAGACTGATCGGTCTGAAGTCCTTTGCCATTATGTGGCTATTTATTCCCGGCTTCAATATGAAACTGACTTTCGTACCCCTCCAGGTTTGTGGAACGTGCCTTAGTGCTATACTAGCCCTGGACACCTTAGTCAGAGGACCTAGCAGACAGCTCAGTTCCTGTTATAAAAAGATGGAATATATACCATATGATCCTGGTGATTAATGTCCACTCACTGATTGCTCCTCATTCTGGTGCACCATGGTTTTAATATCTCCTCGTTGGTTATGTCGGGATCATCCACGTGGATGACCACCCGATGTCTTTTGGGGAGTTTATCTACCGATACTACTCGGTAGGTTTTCTCCTCGATTTTTGTTGCGGTACACAGGTGCGTCAACCACTCCCGTGTTGCTTCGTTTACACAGGCAATCATGCGCGCCATCCCTCTCCCAAGTTCCAGCGATGACTGTGGCTGCTGTTCCTTCAAAAGTAAGGATGCGCCCTTTCACTGTTTTCTTAATCGCGGCCATTTCTGCCGCAAGTTTGTTCTCCCGAAATTTCTGAAATGACCGCGAGACAAATAATGTCCTTCTTCGCCTGTGCATAAGACCCTCGATCCGCGATGTTGGGTCTTCTGCCCTGACGATCCTCCGATGGACTGGGAGTAGACTGCTCCAACTTGGCACGTTTTACAACGCCAGCCGGGGCATCCCCCCCCCCCTTGCCCTTGGGTTTACTACCAGAAGCTTACGGAGTAGTCTTTCCGTCCTTCTTCTTCTGGTGTTGTTTTTTGTAGCGACGTCTGACAGCACTACTATACTTGACGCGGATTTTACTAGCCGCAGCGCCAGAGCTGATTCAAGGGTACTCCCTCCCAATGGGAGTTACCTCTTGGATTGCTTTTTTTAGGGCTGAAAGATTTATCTCAGGTTCCATATTGTTTCCATCAGTGCCGTGGAATAGCGGTATCACACGGTCAACGCCACAAATGACCGGGACTTGGCTAAATACTCTCGGAGGTCGCCTGGTATCCGAGAGGCACCATTTGCAACACAGGTGACTCTGTGCCTTGGCGCGATTGCTCATACCTTGATTTGGGTAAGGTGCTCCTTGGTCACCGGTAGACCCCTCCCTCGCTTCTCATTCATACGAAGGGGGTTTCGAGAGACCCCTTCCATTCACTCAAGGAGAGCCCGTTTATGGGGGTCCTTCATCTATACTTTACAATGCGTACAACCGCGAGGCAGAAGACAGGGATGCATCCGCCACTAACAAATGTTGGTCGTGGGCGTGCCCCCTTCCCGTCTCCTAGCGTAGCCCACTCACCATCGGCAAGGTCTCGCAACTCGTAGAGTGGGATCATTACCATTACAAAACTAAATGAACTTTATACTTCGCAGCGTACTTATTCGTCGTACTGCGTATGTTAACTACACGACAATTTAAATGCCTTCGTAGTACTACGATCAGCGAGCGCTACATGTTGAACAATTAACAAGTCAAACAGATATATTTTAGCAAGGTCACCACGTTTCGAAATTGCGTAGGTCCATCGAGTCCTCATAGGGTAAAACGCTCGATCGCGAGTTACACAATAACTATGTTTGGTAACCTTTAACAACAATTCTACACTATTTAGATCTTACAGTAAACATATGTCGAAACCGGTTTTCTATAAATTTTTCATGCATTGTCCAGTGCTTTAGTGGAATTATTTTTCATAAAGTTACGCATTTCACAAAGTCGCTGTTTTACCACGGTATTAGTTTGAAATTACAGTTTTAAACTGAACTATCAGGTTGGAAAGTGCGCGCGCATCTACTACTTTTTTGTGGTGCACGTACCTTCACAGAAATTATAAAAGTAAGTAATACAAAATATACATTTGAAAAATCCATTCCTACATATAAGATTAATTTCATGACTTGCCTAAGGCACCAGAATGAACTTTTCCTTACGCTACATATTATGGTGAAATATTATATATGTGGGTTTAAGAGTTATGTGGAGATTTGCGGGATAATGAAACACTGAATTAGCTTAGACACAAACACTTTATTGTAGGGGGGAGGAGATTAAGGATAGAGAGAAAAGGGGTTAAACTGATAGATATATTGAGAAGATATATATATATATA
>JBCFXI010002216.1:0-27934 GCA_038496175.1 Ampulex compressa | reverse complement strand
TATATATATACATTTCTGAAACTAATTATACTCTACAACTGTTTTCATCGCAATCTAACTCGAGCGATTTTACGGTGAGCGACGAAAGGTCAAATGCGACTGGCACAAAGTGAGCAACGAAGTTTGTTGTACCAGTTATACGATCCAAAATTCTAAGTGCTCGCGATGGTACGCGCAGGCGACCGGCAAAAGGCCCGTTTCAGGGCTTTGACATTTTTCTTGCCGGAAGCAAAGCCTGGCCCGTCGAAATGCATTTTTATGCAAACGCACGGTGGGATGGCCGGAAGGAAAGATTAAAGGGATCTTCTTTTTCCTTTCCATGGGTCCATCGTGCAGCAGAAAACATTAATACCGCTTTTTGAAGATCTAGGGCAGGCGGGCGTAGGGCTCGATTTTTCTCTTTGGCGATGCGACAGGTTCTTCATCGTAGGAACTATAATATAATTACGGAAGGAGCCTTATCGTAGTTCTGTAAACCTGTCGCTTTTTAACCAAGACTTCTGAGCACACAATTCAATGGAATGTTGTACAGAATATGTCAATCGGGAATCTTTTTGAATAACGTCCATCTTACGGTTTCTCAATATCACGTAGATGGCGTTTCTAAAAGTTTCATAGTCGTACATTTATATGACCGTGAAAAGAGTTTTACGAACCGTTAACCGTCCAATATGGAAAGAGAAATCTATATCTTCTTATGTTTAACGTATGAATTTCGGATTCATGAAATGCATTTGGCCCGTGCAAAATATTACCGCCCGTGTATCCGATGGAATATTCATCAACAGGACGCATCGCATATTAAACTTTAACGGCAATGGCAGTTTTAAGCGCGCGTCCAAATTCGGTAAATCATTTCGAATTGTCGGGCTGATCAGATTTTCGCAGATATTACCGTACAATTATATTCATATTTAATCCTTCACGTGTGCACGAAAAATGTTTTATCGATATCCTAATAATACGCATATCAAAGAGCGCTCGTTTCGAAGAATCTTCTTCCATCCAAGACTTTTTTCTATTCAAACGAGTCTCGAAATGTACGACTCAACGAATAAAAGTGTTCATCTTAGCAATGCCCTCGTTACTTGTACTATCTACAAGAATAAATCGAGAGTTTCGAATTGACGTGTTTTTAGCATATGTCCTAGTATAATATTTGTAACAACAGAACGCTAGTGTAACCTACATGGTCCCTCGTTATTTACCTTCGTAATGCACACCTGCGTCCCAATTATCTTTCGGTCGTTATCCGAAAATTAATTGATGTTTCGACAAATATCAATCATTCAACCCCCCCCCCCATCCTTTAATTATATCCGACCAAAATGCTGATTGGATTTGTATTAAAATAAGGGGTTGAAAAAATAGCGCTGAAAGGGTTAAAGTCGAAAGGCGCTCGTCGGCGGTCGGCGTAACACGTGCGGTTTATTCCTCCAGAAATATCGGCATCCCTGGATTGATTACCCTCCTCCGTCCACCCGCCCTCCTCCTTCTTCTTCTTCCTCTTTTATCATTGCTGTATCGACTGACCTGCATCGCGAATACCCCGAGACGAAAATAAGATAAGCCACGGAACGTTATGCGGGAGATAAAGACGGGTTCGATATCGAGGGCCTCGAGGCCGCAGCGGAGTGTGCACAAAGCGAAGGCTGCGGGATTTAATTTATCACGCTGATCGCCGATGTCGCATTCGACGTAGGTTACAGGTTACGACGAAGATCCTTCAAGCTCGCGCGGTGGAGTGTGAAGTTGACACACCGTAAATGCTTCGTGCCAATGTCCGCGAACTAATGATCGCTGCTTTAAAAGAAAAAAAAAATGCTGGCATCCCTCTTACGAACTGCTACATGATTTTATACATCTCGTAAGTAAGCGTTTTTAGATCTGGATTAAATGGATTTTCCTCGTTTCGAATGTCGTTGTAGACATCGCGCCATATAAACGCCTCGAAGGTTTTTAATAATTCAAAAGGATCACACGCACGGATTAATAATACAAAGAGCGATTGCGCGCGATCCAATTCCGTGCTATCTGTTATAAAATACCAAAGAACGATAATCGTGATATTAATCCCAACGAAACAGCAGGCTCTCTGCTAAAACCGATCGGATCTCGATGCTGACAAATCAGCAATCTACGCATCTACTTTAAATCGCCGACCGCGCAGCGTCCAGTTAAGCAGTAATATCCGACTTATGCGGGGAAATCTCGCGGATTCAAATAAGGAAAACACGGTCGCGCCATTTTATAGCAATTAAAAGCTAAGCCTCTTTCCGCGGGTCGGGTCGAGGAAAAGAATAAGGTTCATTAAAGCCTCGCTCTTTCCAGATGGGAGCGGAGGCAGACACTTAAACGTACTTTTAATCCCCTCCCAGGGAGGCGAGCGGACCCTGCGAGTGGAGGAAACCAAGAGTAGTGCCAATGTTGTGAAACCATTAAGGTACCTCGTTGCCAAAGTGGAAAGCGGAAGTGCAGGCCGACAGGACTGCGGAACTATCGAGAATGCCGATGTTGGCCGCCGCAGATATTATTGGACCGAAGTTATATGACGGAGTGTACTTAGAGCGATATCGCGCTTCCGAGGCAAAGGGCGCTCGCTCAGGAATTATGGAGAATCCGCGGTCAGAAACGACAAACTATCCTTTCCGCTGAACCAAAATCACGGTTCGAATATCATCGAAATTCGCGCTCGCATTCTTATCTCTAATATACGTTATATATTTCGAATTCGCCCTTCCATCGTCTTATGCAGGGGATAAAGAAGCGGGGATCTTTAATATTTTACGTCCAACATTTTTCTTAGATCTCGATAAACAGCTATTTTAATATTAATCGATCCATGAAGTTAATAATGATCACGATGACACCTTGGCTGTTTCTTGTTAATCGTAGTAAATGCATCGAGAATAAGGATCGATATAAAATGTCAAGAATCCTCGTGTATAAGCGGCTCTTGTTTATAGATATTTCTACAAAATTCTTGGTCGACGAATGTCCGTAAGGAAGAAAAAATCTGTGATTTCGAGGGCCGACGACGAGAGTCCCTGGTAAACAGAAAGAACAGGCGTACCCGGCATATCTGGAAGCGCTAAGAAAAGGTAAACTTCCCTTCCCTCCGCGACGCCCAACTTTTCCCCGGGGTATCGTTATCGGACATTTCTCCGAAAGTTTACTCCTCAGATTCCCACAAATCCCCAGCTCCTTAAGAATTTCATCGTATCGAGTTGTACCGTCGAACGTGCGAGTCGGAATGCCAGGAGTTTAAGGAGAACGACTGCCTGCAGGGGGGCGTTTCGAGGCGCGTTTGTTCTCGAACGGTAATTCACCTGGCGCCTAAAGAAAGGTTGGCGGCCCAATATATTCCATCTCCTACCCAGTACCGATAAAGAAACGTTTTATCGCCGCCTCTAACGTTCGCGAGGTTTAAAATGAAAATCTGCTCGACAATGACCACCACTTTCACCGTGGAACGTGACTTACGCGAATGTACCATCGATGTGTGTGTTCGTGTAATATATTATACCATATAATGTTACGTAAAATACTTTAACACTGAACCTACCAGCTTTCTAGACATTTTTACGTATACCACGTAAATCCTTCCTAGCCCATCATCTTTATAATCTGCTTCTACCAATCAAATACCTCTAAACTGTTCCTCTTCAAAATTTAATCTTACTAAAAAATTATATGTTGGGCTAGAAAAGGTTAAGGAAAAAGAGTACTACGAAGAAATGTCGATATATCAATATAATGATTCACACTAAAGTCAAAATATGCTCTCCTACGAAGTATAGCGATTTTTCTAAGAAACGACTCATCGACGATGTCGACCACTTCGATAGGTTTACAGTTAAGTAAAGGTAACTTTGACTTAAAATCGGGTAAATCGTGGAACTCAAGGCTTCGCCATATTCAACATCGTACACATTTCAAAAGCCTTCGGCTTCCACGACGTAAGGAAAATCTCTCAGCGGCCGTCTGCGCTGCATTTAACGTTGGATAAATCACTCTGCGTAAGTCTACACTCTACTTAACGTTGGGTAAATCACTCCGTATAGGGCTACGCTTTATTCAACGCTGGGTAAATCGCTCTATATAAAGCTACACCGTGTTTAAGGTTGAGCACGTCAGGCCGTACAAGTGTTGCATACGCGAACATGCCCCTGGGCGCGGATACCCTGGCCTCGGGCTAAGAACGACATAGATAAAGGTTCGAGGCCGGGCGGATGGAGAACCGCCGAGGTGTTTTAGCTTTCGGTGGCCACGAAGGCTCTTAGAAGGCACTTTCCTTCCCGGTTTACTCCCTCCTCGACCGCCCATCGCCGTGAACATGCTTTCCTCGCCGTGGCTACCTATGATTTGCTCCCTCGCATCCGCCAAAATGAGAGGAAGAGAGAGAGAGGGTGAGAGGGGGGTGGAGATAGAGTGCGGAACTTCGTATTGCCCGCTTTCAGTCGTGCCAGTTTTGCCTCTTTTGTCCTGGTCCGTTGCTCGGAAGCGGAACGGGTCAAAACACGCCGATCCTTTCGGTATTACCTTTGCCTCTCTCCTTCCTCGCTCAGCGTCCGAGCTATCCCCTCTTTTTCCCCTTGGCTCGGTCCGGCAGTAGTCGTCCTTTGCGATACCGCGAACCGTTTGCACGACGTAACGTTGCTTTCAGTGAAAACCCGCCGTAATAGTGTCGGCCTGTACACTTGGCTTGTCGCTCGGTTAAGGCGATGAAGTTGAGGACGACTATTTTTGTCATCGTGATTAAGCGTATGAGAGTTTTTTTTCTTTTCTTCTTCTAGGAATCGTGGTTTCCGGAGAATCTTCGTTGATTAGGATGGGGGTTTTGTTGATGTGGTGGAGTTTAGTGGGACGATGTTGGTGGACATGATTGTTAACTTGATTTGGAGTAAATGCGTTCCTGTTTAAGACTAGAACTACCAAACGAGTCAAAATGAGTGGTGAGTCTTTTCTTTAAAAAAAAATCGTAGTGCTTTATAACGATGCATTTTTTGAGATTTTCCATGATTTTTATGCAGTATTTGGATCATCATGTTGATTTACTGAAAGTTCCATTTACACTTCTCTTTTTTTAAAGATACATGTGATGTTCTAAATATGCCGAGAAAGTTGCTGGTAGTTTTAGTGTTGCAGGTCCGTGTATATTTATGAATCGTTTCGATGAGTTCGAGCAATCCACTCCGGAGCTTGCTTGGAATTCTTTACCCCAAAAATCTGTCCAGTGTTATCTACTTTTGATGATTTTTCGAAAATTCCGAGCCTGGAAAATGGTCCGAATTTCGGGCAAACGTATGAATGCCGAGTCGACCTTTATTCGAAAAAGTTGGAAGAATGCCGAGCTGCATGAGTATAGAAGTGGGCGAATGGCAGGATTTTACTGTATCCTGGTTTATTGCGAGCATGCCTCCGCATGGAGAGTTAACCGAAAACTCGATAAATCCCAGACACTGTAAAATGGCCAATTGGTTTAATCAATCAACGTGCATATAAAGCGACGCGAAAATTCTCAGACCCGCGAACACCGATATTCTGGAAGGCCGATCCGTCAAAAATATTCGTCCTACACTTCGTGAATCGTTTATTAAGAATAACGCAATCAAATCTGTTTGTCCATTTTTTCAACCGATCTACACGCCAAAGCAATTAAACCTGAGAACCATTTCATCGTCTCGATCGCTTCCGAAAGCGATTTCTTTCCACGGCCTGCCTTTGGAATCGTCGAGTTTCATGAATCACAAATTTGGACGACTCGGGTAAGACTCTTGCTCGAAGTAGTCCTCGAGCGTACACTTCCCGCAGAAAAAACGTCGAAACGCTTAGGAGCCGAATGCAGAGATGAAAAGGAACCAGTGGCAACGAGGTCCGTTCAGGCATCCCCGACGATCCTTCCAGAACGGGGAATCCGCGGATAACATTCGTCCCATCCTTTCTCCATCGGCACGACTGTCCTCCATACGAGCACACACCATCGTCGACGGCTATCCCCTTCAGCCGCACGTCATTGTTTCTCGAGCGGCTATTCACGTCGGGTTAATTAGTCCACGCTCCAGTTAGTGAAAATTGAATCCAAACCGTCGACCTACGGCTCTTTCGAGCACGCGCCCCCCTATCGTATTTATTTTGCGAGTAGCGAGCCACACCTCCCCCTCTCCTCACCTCCTCCCCCTTCCCCCCCTTAGGCCTCCCGTCATTCGGCACGATTTAGTCGCCGATGGCACAGACTAATTACTCCTAAGGGCACGGCCGGCATACTTATTTTCCTGAAAAGAACGGAGAAAATCCGGTGCGAAAGCTCTGGGGAAACGCACCCCGGACTCTTGGTTGAGTTTTTTCGGGTCAGGCCACTTCAACCGGCCGGGTAAGTCGCCCGTTTTTCGCCGTTAATTGCGCCGCGCTTATTTTTCCCCGCCATCTCTCTCTCTCTGTATATATATGTCTCGCGTGCTCTTTCTCGTGCACCCTCTCTCACTCTCTCTCTCTCTCTCTCTCTCTCTCTCTCTCTCTCACGCTCTCTCCTTCGTGCGCTGCCTCTTTCACACGCTTTATCTCTCTCTTTCGTGCGCTCTCTCTTTCGCGCCTTCTTTCCTGCTTTCTCTCTCCCTCTCTCTCTCTCTCTCTCTCTCGCTCTCTCTTATTTTCTCTCTCCCTCCCCCTCTCTCTCATCCGTCAACGCGTTGACTTTCGAAATATCACTCGCGGTTCGTTGCCTGCTAAACCGGCCGTACCCTGCCCCCATCCGGCGAGGATTGACGATCAATAAAACGTGCCTCACGGCTCTCTCGAGCCGCGCCTCCTTTCCTCCCCCGCCCCCCCCCTTCGCCCCTTAACCCCGCGCAGTAATAGGATAGGCCGCGGGGACAGGACGTGGGATATGGGATGTCTCGCCGCAACTCGATCACTCGATACTTTTCGATTTTCGATTTTCAATGCCCCGATAATACCGCTCCGACTCCCCACCCCTTCCCTCCGCGCCCCTCACCTTCCCCCTCCACGCGCTCCTGCTCCCCACCACCGCCTTCCTTCCTTCCTTCCGACCGACCGAACGGAGCGACCGGGACGACTCGCCCCGAACTAATCCTCGGGATGTACTCGACGTGGCCTGTATGTGAAAATTGAAATCCGATAGGAGAGGAGGGAGGGGAGGGGGGAGAAAAAACGGGACGTCCGCGGATCGTGATTTTCGACGACGAGCGCGCGACAGAGTGGGGCCTGAGGGAGCGAGAGAGACATAAAGGCTGCCGAATTGAAACTTTAATTACGCCGGTTATTAACCTTTACCCGGGGGAAGATCATTTTGGTGAAATCGAACCGGTCGCGTATCGACGTCGTTCCGGGACCGACGGAAAGAGCTTGCAAGGGAATTGGTATATGCGGAAAGCTCTGAGAGGACATTGTACTATTAACCTCTCGAGCACGTCGAAACCTTGTGCTCGGTCCGAAGCACCGTGGATAGGAAGTCTGTATAGTAGGAATTTGGGCGGATATAGAAGTTTTTATATCGCTTTTCAGGTTGGGCGATTTATTGTAATTTGTTTTATAATTCGTTAGGCTTACGATTTAAAGCTTCTTTAGCTCTCGTTATTGGGGGACTTGAAGAATATATTTTGGCCAGGCAGTTGTGGAGGTTTGAAAATATACTTGAAAAATTAAACTTGATTATTAACCATAATATATATCTATGGAAACATTAGTAATATTATTAGAGTGAAAAAACAGAGAGGGGCATGCGCGTGTAAGAATAGACACGAGCAACATTTTCCAAATTTTTTACCTATTTTCTCATAATCGGCTGTGTGCCTAGGGTTGCGACTACTTCGATTACGTTTACTGTAAACACGAGTCCACTACTTTGCAGAGCTTCGTTGATATCGTAGGAGGTCATAGACGAGGCGCTACTTGTAAGCCAGAAGCCCGACTACAATCGAAACGGACGAGCTTTCGAGAGGCGTTAGGGCATAAAGTAATCGTTTGTCTACAAAGCGTGCAATGGACAAGACCGTAAATACGGACAAGGGCTCTCGGTGACAAACGTCCATCCGCATACCACGCGATATTAATGAACAATTAATGCAGATGCTTGTAGGGTAGGCGCATAAAGGAGGCCAATGCATCGCCGGTTGTTATCTGTCACAGCGCAGGCAGGGCTGATCCAACATTGTCGATGATTATTTTGGAGAGTTTGCCGCTCCGTATGATCGAGATTATTGAAGCAAACTGTCACTCTACACTCCCCTTCAACGACTTTTGGCCACTTAATGATACATTATTTGCAAAGAAGCGGCCATAATATCACGCTTATTCGTAAATCTCTATACAGAACGAATGCTTAAAGACAGAGCTGGATCGAAAGAGTCCAATACGACATTTGATAGAGAGAAACGTATAAAATGCAACCGATGCTTTACGAAATGTACATGTAATACGACATCCCAAAGTAGGGTGTAATCAATTCAACGATTATCTCTTTAATACAAACACACGCGATAATAAATATTTAATTCGAGTATTCGACCGTTTATTTTCAATGGGACTGTACACGCGTTTATTTATTTAATGCTCGAAGCAAATTTATTTAATGTGTCGCGTTTGCACGTGCCGTGGCCTGGAATTGCCGCATTAACCCCTATATCGGGTCACTTCCCGACCAAAGCCGCGACGCTGAATTTCAAGGAAAATAATATCAAATCAAAAAGCACATAAATAGATTAATGAGCCGATCGTAACTCTGACGAGAAAAACGATCGACGCGCGCGTGCAGTGGTAAAGGAAAAATTATCCAGCGCTCTTCTAGAATCCCCTAGAGAGAAAATCCACTACAAATCCTCATCGAGAAACCCCAGATTCTTACAACTCGATTACTGACCATGAGTGGACCCTAAGCAAGCTGTTATACCACGTTTCTCCCCTGCTAACCTCGTACTAAAGTCACCCTCCGCCTTTGCCTCTCATCAAACCATTACAATCTCCGAGCTCACGACTCTTGTGATTTATGGCTCGCCCAAGAACGGCTGGTTTGAACCCCAGACACTTCGCGGCGCTTCTCGGCGGTTATACAACAATACTAATTATGAAGAACTTTGCAGGAGAGTGAGTGCTGCGTTTTTAATAGCCACTTCAAGACTCATAATGGAAACGAATATAAACGAGTAACGAATACCGGGGCCCCTTCGCAGAAATCTATTATATAGTTCTTTCTTAAATCCCCTTTCTATAACATGCAAAGACCGATAAAAATTATGTAACAGTGGTTATTACTGTATATTGTTATTATCATTGTATAATAGTAGCAATCGTGTGTGCCGGTATTAGTAATAAAGTTCAAGGTATTTAAGCGTCTGGCGATAAGATATTCATCCTTATAATACTATTCTGGCAAACCGTCTGCTGTGCCCATTAAAGGATACTGTCTATGGTTACGTCATTGTGTATGCATTAGAGCCAAATTTAATTTAGACGTACTTACTTCGCGTAAAACGAGCAGCCTTGCTCGTTGCTATTTTAGGTCCACCTTTATTGGTAACATCGATCGCATACATTTAATTCCAAATAACGAAAATGCTTAAGTTCCTAATGACCACCGATCGTGGTTGATGTCCAATGCGATAAGGAGCACAACCGAATTTCTTTCCTTCGACCGCCCTTCCACTTTTAACGCACTTTAAATTTCATCAAACACGAAATAGAGAAATCGTGTTCAAAATGAACAATATTCTTTAGTAATTTAACTTGTTATTTACGTGGGCAATGATACTTAAAAATCGACGCTATCCAAAACTGGCGCTTTGTAAAATATATGCAAAGAATCACGCATCATTAACAAAAAAAAAAAACAGATAAAAAAAAGGATGAAAAGCACTTTTAAAAAATAAAGAACACCCAAATAAAAGAATCAATAAAATATCGCTTTCAGTGAGACCTACAGCCACTCGAGTTTCGTCATTGATATTCTCAAGCACCTCGTACACCAAACGAAGGTAAAAACATTTCCTCATCCGGGCGGAAAGCAATTCGACCGTGTAACAACTCGATTCGCTCGTTCGTCGAAACGGATGCTGCGATTAATTTCTTGGTTCCGCGCACAGGTAATTTTAACACGGGAGTTTCACTCTCTGGGAGCGATACACGCTCGAAGGGGTACTCCCCCCCTCCAGCCACCTTTCGCCCTCCACCACCCTCCGTCACTTCGGCGCGCTGGCGGTCATAATTGAATTTTTTCCCCTCCGACGGATTTATCCGAATTTATTCGCGATCGAGTTATCGGCGGGTAATCGTGAAAGCTACTCACACGTTTCCCACTGGTCAGGCTCGTAATCGGTTTTCCCTCCTTCATCATCGTACCATTTGACACGCGATACGCGCATCCGTTACGTTCGTCTTCTTCCACTTCCTCTTTTTCTCTTTTTTTTCTCTTTTTCGTCCTCACTTCTGCCGGCCAGCCGATATCGCGCAAAGTTTTAAGCCGAACATCTCCATCGCGCCTTTATTGGATCAGCGTGAAAGAAGCGGATGCTGATTGCTAACTTGACTGTTGGTCCCTGGACGGCAATTGGATAGTAGGCGCTTATTAAAGTTCGATGCGCTCCACAAAGCTCGATTAATCAGCGATCTATCGATTAATGACGATGCTCGAAATTCAACCCGGCTCTCCTCTGAGTCTATATCCACGAAAGTAATTGTCAATCCACCGCCTGAATTCATTTTTGATTACACGGAAGAAAGGCTATCCACTCGGAGCGTATTTTTGTTATTCTCAATAACCGACGATTAATTTACCCCTGATAGGTACCTATACACACGCTTCATATATATATATATATAACGAAAAATAACCATAGAATCTCAAGTTCACTACTTGCCATAGCTTCTCAAAGTATCCTACGTATTATATTCCTTGACACATTTCCAGTCGAACGCCCAAGAAACAGGAGCATCGATATTCCACGCGTGTGTTCAATGTTGTTCTTCGCGGTGGCTCATCGATAATATTCCACGCGATATTTTCCTCAACTCCAACCGTAAATTTCCAAACCCCCCCCCCCCATATCTTCCCTCTCCTTCCCCTTCGACTGACAACGTGACCTAACTTTTCGGTGCACGAAACGGTGCATATTACCGCAGCTGCATCGTCGGTATCCAATCCCATTAGCCGGCACGTCGATGTAGACAAAAGTATTGATCATCGACCGGTTCGCCGAGTTCTGGAGACGTTTCATCCCCCTCCCTCTGCGCCGCCACTTCGTACTTTCCTCGCCCATCTTCCACCCCCCCCCCCTTCCACCCCCTTTACCAACCCTTTGCGCTCCCGCTCGCATTGAAATTCTCAACACCGCATATTAATGCTGCCGCATAAATCCCGCTGCTAACCGCCCCTCTTGGTTTACAGGGCGATGGAGGAGTGGGTTAGGGGAGGAGGGGGCTCCTTGGTCTCCTCGACATTTCCCCCGCGAAGCGCACCGACGAATAAAACAAATTTCCCTTTCTCTTCGAGGAGCCCCTTTTCAGAGACGTCGATGCGATTCGGTACTTTGCCGATCCTCGACATTGTGTCTTAGGAGAGGGCACGTTCAAAAATCCCCGAGACACTGTATTGAGACTGGAACCGATATATGAGACGCTTCTTTTGGAGATGATGCGAGTCGAGGTTTTATGAGAGGCACGATAAATTTTGGGATCCATGGGTTTTCATCGAAATCGGGGACAATCGATCGATGTCTTCTCGCGATGTTTTTTTTTCTTTCTATTTTCCAGGGATTTTCGCGGAGCTTGACTTTTGGCGCGCCCTGTACACGAGGCGGTGAAAGACCGTTGGATCTGCATTTTCATTGGCGGCCATTCGTTCGAGCATTAATGGACCGTACAAGGTACGAACCGCGGAGTACAGATCCGGATAATTTATACTCTGTCGATGGACGAGACGTTTTGTCGATCACCCTTTTCACGGCGCGCTTCGGCGTGCATGCTTCGCCGGCTAATTGAAAACCCGTATTTCACGCTCTGTCCGCAAGACACCGTGGACCCCTTCCCTGGTTTTTTTTTATCTCCGCTCGCTCGTTCGGTTTGCGGCTCAAACTATCGAAGTCATTTACTCCGGAATCGGCTATTTAAACTTAAATTTAAGGATTTAGCTGACTCTGTATGACGACGTTTCCTTCGAATTCGGATACTGTGACAGTTTATTACACATGTGATACTACTGTGTCCTTGAAAAGAGAGAGAACGGAAAGTAGCATTTTCGTCTCCAGTGATCCGCAAATCAGGGAAAAGAGAATAACTCACTTTTGGGAATAATACGTAAATGCAACGTTACTTCGAAGACTCGTAGAAGGTCAACGAAAAGTTCAAGCGGCAATCTTAGGATAGTAGTTTGACCTACAACCCTTTGCCAGAACGTACGAAGAAAGCGTTGCTTAAAACTCGCTGTCACTTGTTTCATGAATAATAATGAAAACACGGTCTCTTCCAGCTAACAAATAATGTATCGGTACCTATTACACCCACTCGATCTTCATCATTTCTCGATCACTCTAACCATAATCATGTCGTCGAACGTCCAAAAAATCAGCAAAGCCTGCGTCAAAACGCAACAGAAACCAACGCGTCATCCGTTATCCGGAAGAAACCCTGTTTCTATCATCATTCATAAATTAACTCTCATCAGGAGTCATTAAATCTTCCAAAACCCACTCAGTCACAGCGACCTGTACAAATTCAAGATGCGCAAATTCTCACAATCGACAATACCCCCCCAAGTGCTGAGAGGCAGTATCGACGTTGCGCGCTAACCGTGTTTTCAGGCTAGAAAGCGGCATAATGGTTGGCAGGAACGTTCCAGCCTCGGGGATAAAAGCCGCGCCGCGCGGTGGATATTTCGCTTATCGGTCGAAATGGGCCAGCGCCGGGACGGCATTGGATTTATTAATTACGTCGCACCCGAGCGCCGTAATGATTTCATTGCGCACCGGTCTACATAACGGCCGAGTAAATCGGGAACAATATTATTCATTGACACGTTGATGAGAAACTCTAATTGCACGTCAGCCAGGCAGCGGCTAAATTGTTTTCGGCTGCGCGCTTTCCCTGAAACTAATGAGAGCTCTAAATCGATTTGCGAACCGGCAAGCGGGGCCGTTTCCGATATAAACCAAGGGTCAACAGTTCGCTATCGAAGGAGCGCTTCTAAATCCGTTTGGGTCAAGTTATCCCGCTTAACCGCTTGATGCCGGTAGGGTCACGGCCGATTAATTTCGGACCGTTTCGTCGAGGATCGTCGATGCTCGGGCCCTCGATGTGCTAAAGAACTCGAGCGCTCTTTCGGAGAAATGGAATAATGATCCTGGCAACAGCGGTCGACTATAATTCGACGGATATTGCGAAGATAATGCCCGAGTTGGCTTGCCTTTAATTAGAATGCGGGGCAAAAGGTATCGATATGGAAATACTGTTCGTACATGATCGATATGCGTGGCTTTGCCACGGCGCTTGGAAATCCTTTAAGAAGATCGAGAAAGTCCGGGCGAAAAGAGATTCTTAGGCGCTGACTTGTCCTTTATATTTTGCAAGCTATTTCAAGACGGCACACGGGAGGTGGTGAAAGAGCCAAAGAAATCCCTTCTAACATATTTAATAAGCTCGTCTGGGATTTGATGAAAAAATGATTA
This sequence comes from Ampulex compressa, assembly GCA_038496175.1. NCBI lineage: Eukaryota > Metazoa > Arthropoda > Insecta > Hymenoptera > Ampulicidae > Ampulex > Ampulex compressa. Next base: position 14,261 of record JBCFXI010002216.1, on the reverse strand, counting down.
AAATATTTGCTTACGGAGGAAGGTGCGTTTGAACAAAATATTTGAACCGTGTTCGCGCAAGCAAGCGGTAATCCCCGAAATGTTGGTTCTTCGGGCGAGAGTAACCCTTGGACCTCGTAATCCGATTCTAACGGAAATTCAGGGCGGCCGGAAATGCGAAACCCACGGGATTTGTTTGCGCGTGATGCGAGGGAGGCGTCGACTAGAGCTAATTCGAATATCTGGCTTACAGGTATTCGGATTCCCACATTATTATCGCCGTTGGCGAACCAAAGCGGTTTTCAGGATCTTTTTTGAAGTATTTTCTTCTAAGCCCCTAGAGGGAGTGAGTTTATCGTAACGAAGAAAATATTCGAGTTTCAACCATGCATCCAGAGCTGATTAAGTATCAAAGCTTTTATTCGGTTTCAAGGATTTATCGTTACTTCCGAACTACGTTTTCAACGTTTTCTGTGAGAGTGAATTTTTAAAAGATGAATTTGGAAAAAAACTGGTATTGATAACACGCTTCGTTTATGTTAGAGATTATTATGTCGAAGGAGCAAACGACACGTTAGTCTAATCGATGGCGGCGAAGCAAACTTCGAATTTGATATTCGCGTCACCTCCCATTTTACCTGCTTAAGTCAAGTTAACGTGGAAACCGTACCAGCAGAACGGAGTTTGAACTCCGTAAATTCTCGGCTCTGTGTATGCCTTCGGATGAAATCGACCTTAGAAGCCCCTGGAGCGTAACGATGAATACGTCTCATTACTCTAACTGTTCGATTTACGCGCGCACAAAAAGGTCTTTATACTTTAAGACCTGCGGCCTCAAACAAGGATTTGGAATGCGTAAAAGGCAAGTGATACGAGTCAAAGATATACGTGGCACGTATAAATCCAACACAAGTGTACCATGTATTATCTCGAGGTAAACAGATCAAGGGTGTAACTTACACTTAAACATACATACCTCACATTTTTATCCCCCGAAACATGAATTTTACATTTAATAATCATCCAAAACAAGCGTGATATCTTTAAACTAGATCGAAAATTTAGAGTTACCACTCAGACTATGACTTAAATCTCAATAATTCTAATCCAACAAAATACTCGTTTCATCCTATCAACCGACAACCTACCAGGACACAAAGTCGCCTCGAATGCCTTTCAGTTATAGCGAAACCGATAGCCTCGCAGGTTCACGTTTTCACAAGTGCCGAGGCCGCTGGCCGGGGGGGCCCTCGAAGGTGCGTGGCCCTCTTCCCCTTTTCGCAATTCATTCCCTGCCAATTACGAATTCGGTTGGCTGGCCATTTTGTTTCGGCCAATCGCCGTACGGTGGACGCAAAATTTGCCGAGCCGACGGCACGACTCGAAACGATGGAAACGGCGTTAATTAAAGCGCTTAGCAAACCTCGTTATCGAACGAGTAGTTACCAACTTCGCGGATTGTCGATGTCCTCGGGCCGCCGTCTCATTTTCGCGGGTATCAACGGAGAGGTGAGAGAGAGAGAGAGAGAGAGAGAGAGAGTGAGAGGGGGGGGGGGGCAAAATCGCAAAAGTGGGCCAATCCAGCGGAGACTTTGCCCGTCTATTTATATTAATTACGGGCAGGAAATTCATGCTTGTTAACCCACTGGCGTGTGGAGCAATGAAACATTTTTTTATCGCCCGTCGGCGGAAAAATCTATCCCCGATTCCGATATGGCTGTTTGTATCTCCGTTAACGAGCAAACTTGGATATTCGCCGAGTTGGCAAAATCACGGTTTTCTGGCGCTTCGCGTTTTATCCACCCTTTCACGCCCTGCCTTTTAGCATAAACATCAAAGCTTTGGATGTTTGCTAGAAATTTATGTAATACCGCGCCGCAATGCTGAAAACGAGATGGTTTGGTTATATAGTGAAAATGATCGTCCGTTTGATGTATTCATTACGCGCATCGCCACAAATACGATTTTTCAATGCTAGGATATGATCATTAGGTTATCTTGGATTAATGAATGATGAGGCGAATAAGAGAAAGGTTGAGAATAGAACGCGATGACGTTTTTTAGCAGCTTCCGAACACACCTTCCTGCCAGCATCAACGACACCTCGACGATCGATTATCCGTATTTGAAAGAAGGGGCGATTTTTAAGTCGACTGTTTTGCTATACAACGCCTCCTTTTGGCCATATTCACATTATAACCGAACAAACGACGGTACCTATTAACTCGTTGCAATGTCAATCATCGGCCCCCGCGTCGAACCAAATTTTACCCGCGCGTCAATTTTCCTGTCGTCAAGCGGAGAATAGAAAATCATGCGATCGATCCGTGGATTCCTGAAAACACGTGTAAAACGGCGCGGAGACCAAAATTGGTAATTCGCGGCTTGCTTTAAAATCGGATGCCGGTCGAACCGTAAAATAGCGAGCTTCCGCATTGACTTCGGACACATTTTATACGCGCGAGATCCAAAGAGTGTTACCGATATTGCTGCGGAAACGTTTAAAAGCACGGACGCCGGATTAAATGAGAGTTTTGATCGCGCGTATTTGGCGACAGCGCCGGCCGAGCAACGAATGGAATTTCGCGCATGACTCGAACAAAATTAATACTCGATTTACGCTCGGTCGGAACGACGTCATCGTAAAATCACTCCGGCGCGGCCTCGCAGTAACAATTTCAATTACACGAGTTATAATACGGCGTACCCGCTGGTAGTCGTGAAGGCACAGCCGCAGAATTATGAGCAGCGATAGGATATGATACGACGCGCACTGGTCGGACTAAATCAATTCGGTACTCGAGTACTCAATGGAAAGGATACGCTTCCGAAATTTATCGCGCGCCTGGATGAATGTAAAATAACGGGAATCGTGCGGCCGAGGTGCGCGGGGAACGAGTAAATAAATAGCAGAGCGATAAATAGGGCTCAAATGCGTGGACGTTTATCATAAATTGCACCACCCGTGAACCACCTAATGGCGTAATTTTTGCATTAGGACAACACCGAGACTACGGCCACGTTTAGATGTATTATAAATAAAAAGTACTGAAAGCGAGAGACCAAGGTATGTAATGCGAACAGCTCGATTTAGTGGTCAATGAATAATGGTGAGGTGCTGGAAATAGTCGAAAAAAGAGCTGCACCGTTATAAATGTGGAAAATTTTTCTGACTAACTACAAACCAGTTATTTTAACAGTTTTCATGATTTTAGTATACAGCTTCTATTTTATTATTAAATCGTTTTTAAGATACAAGAATAATAGAGGTTAAAAGTTCAAAAACTCGGAGAGAATAATCCACGTATCTGGCGCGAACAATAGCAGCGGAGAGATTATTCCTCGCGACCAGGCAACGATGATCTTACGTCCCCGCTCCTCATTTTTCCGCGACATCGAGACAGTTTTATTTTCCCTACGTCACCTCTTCCAATATAAGCGTATCGTGGAAAGCTCAATCGATCGAGCACCCGCCCGAAGAAACGATCCGGCTAGTCTGAAAAAGCTCTCACTCGCTGGCGCGGTTAAAGTACTTCATTAATAGGGCCGTTATTAATAGAATCCCGTCTAGATCGCGCCAGGTAATATCGGATTAAACCTGGTCTCACCAAGTCATATCAGATTCCAGCAGATTACAGCAAATTATATTCTCCCTGCACGAGATTAATTTGCGAAGCGTGCACAGCAGGTAGCATTCGAGTTCCCCTCCCCAAGCCGGCAGGGCGAGGCGGCGCGGTAATCGTAAAAATTTCTTTGAGGCTCGTCCTCGATGTCTATCTACCAAATTGTATTAACCGGAGGTAATTTTTTCGAAAACCTAATCTTCGCTCGGTGTAATTACCGGAGAGAATTTAAACGCGTTACCTGCAGCTCTGATTCTTAACGCTTTACCTACTGGAGATTTATTACCACGCTCCTTTAATTTCCCCATCGCAAAACAGGAGTTAAGTAAAATTCTGTGCAGTCCATTATCGTGGTTTTCGAGATATTACCAAATACTCCTTGTTAATATCCAGCAATATGCGCTATAGGAAAAATTATCATCTTGTTATTAAGCGTACACGCGATGTTTATATTGAATATTTACCCTGAGGAAAAATACGCGGATACAAAGTTAGTGTACTTTACCTTACTTCAGCAGTTGTCTAAGAAATTAAAAGACGTCATTTAACAAAGATACCTTTGCATTCTACCTACATAAGATGTTTTTGCTTACGATAAGATTCTATCCACGAGCTAATCTTCGATGATCCGTGGGAGGTTTTTTGGTGTACGTTTTATCGTGGTTCAAGGAACTTCGTGTTACGAAAGAAAAGTTGTCTTTCGCTTTTGTGCGTGCAATTATACCATTCATAATAGAACAAACGTCCTTTGGTACGAATACGCTTACGCGGTTTCGAAAGGCATTTCTGGTAGGCGCACGACGTTGTATCGTTGGCTTCGTGAAAGCTCGCGGAAAAGGGTACGGCCAGGGGGTGCAATTAAAATTTATGATATAATTACGGTCGTATCATTAAGCGGAACGCGGAAAAACGCAATCAGCCAGAGCTGCTTACATTCAAGGTATACGTTAATTCGCGCCCCGTTACTCGACGGGCGTCCAGCTCGTATCTTATTAAATTAACGCCGAAGAGCTGCCATTGTTCCCTTGGAGAGGAAAATAATTTCACCGAGTAGCCGCAAAACCTTCTTATTTCCAGGACCGAAGACGACGCTTAACTGTAAAATGGTTTTACGCAAATTGTGGGAGGGCAGGGGGAGCAAAGGAAGACTGAAAATACCTTTACAATCGTACGAAAGCTCGTAATCTTATCGCGCGGTCATTTCGAAGTTTAATCAAAAATGGCGGCAATGCGAAACTCGTAGCTAAAACTGTATACCTTCTTCTCTTCTTTTCTCCTTCGCTTTAAAACGAAGTCGGCAAACTTAAAAATCAACCAACCCACGTTACTTGAATCCTCATATACCGATAACCAAAATAATAAATACTATATCTATATGAAAGTTCTCAAAACATTGCGAAAAATATGCCCGTACTCGATGTCTTCATAATCGTGCAAAATCTCTCGATCAAATTACACGCTCGTTTCAAGGTGTAATCGGAAATGGGAGCGGCGTGGAAATCACAACGGAAATTGTATCGGGCGTTCGGTCGCCCACCCCTTTCTCTTACTCACTGTCTCTGACTTCGAACTCGCGCGACTTTACCGTGAAACTTTTAGAATTTACGGAGGGCCAAGGAGGAGGAGGAGGGGGAGGAGGAGAGTGGGGGGAGGGAAAATGGCTCGACGTTGACTGGGAAATCCGGATCGAAAGCGACGTGAAGGAAGAGGAGATCGATCGATCGCTCCTTCTTCTCTCCCCGCGGCTCGTCACCGGGGACCAAACTTTTCTACCCTCGGCCGCGCTTTCTCCATTGTAATGCCCTTCCTTGATCGACTTTGTCTCGAGAGTCCTCCAAGTTTCTCCACCCGTACGAGAATTACCTTCCCTCTCGACCCTTCTGTTCGTCTTCGGTGATCGTACCGAAGCGGCAAAAATGAAGAATCGGGGAGAAAAGGAGAATCGCTACTTTCCTCGATGTTCGGCTTCGATTGGAGGCCCGCCTATGGTCCTCGTCGATTTCGATGAGAATGAAGGAGCATTCGTTGTTTAACTTCGTTACGAAGCGTAGGGTGTATATACTTTTTGGAAAGTTCGTAGACTATGTTTTTAATCGTGAGGATTCGCTTGCAGTATGTTATTCTTGATTTTTTATTAGTTTCTATGGAAAGAGTAGAGTGCATTTGCGTCGATGACGCGGTTGGATATTTTGTGGATTCGATTGGAGAACGCGTCGTTATTTATATTGTGAGTAGATATTTAAGTGTTTGGGAATTATATCGTGTCTATGTGAAGTTACAAGGTGAGCGTGGTTATGTTGTTCGATAAGACATCCCGGTGCAGGTGGGATATTTGCAACGACATTGCTAGTCGCCATCTCGATCAGGTGTTGTAACGAATCAGAATGCAATGTCTGACTAACCGAGTAGAGCTGCATAATAACGACGATGACGCTTGCCAGGCGCTCTGGTTTAGGCATACCGTAAAGTAAAGATACTACGAAAAAGATATTTTGGAAGCAGAAGATAAGATACGGACGATAAGACCTATATCGCGAAGTGATATTACGACAGAATCTACGAACGTAATAAAATATCCTCTGCACGCCTTTTAAGTATATTTCTCAGAAATTTCGATGGAAAAAAAAACACCAGTGCTTTGATTCCGCATTACCTCCTTTCCTCCTTCATTCGCTACACACTCGAAACGCTTTCCAATGAGGAAAAAAATTGGATACGCAAGGATAGGAGGTGAGTATCCGTTCCCTGAGGACGTTATTGAAACGATTCAAGTGCCTTCGAGAAAGAATCAAATGTTGCAATGGGTCACAACTGACTTGGCATCCATCCCGCTAATCCCCCGTTTTTCCGGGGGTAAAGCATCCGCGAATGAGCAATTATCGGATACTCGGCGTCACGCTGATTCGATTCGGGCAGAAACGAGGAGTATCGTTACTCCGTTGTCGCGGCGCAAACCGGCAAGGAGCAAAACGACGATCTCTAATTTCCATGGAAGGAAATTCCTGCCGTTGGTCGGCGCAACGTGACGTCGTCGAAGGCTTCGCCTAGAAGGAAAGCCAACTCGATGCCAATTTGCCGGATGGCTAAGCCCGAGATGCGTTTATCCTTCTGACCTCGTCAAGAAGGTAGGCAGAATTCCGTTAAGGAAGTAAAGCTCGCCTTTCCTATTTCTTGTGAATTAATGAAAACTCGTTATAAACGTGTGTGTATACGATCCTTCTTCCTGTATTTCTCTTAGCATTTTCGCAGAAACGATCATTATAATGATAATTTGTAACGATAATAGTGAGGATATTAATAAGAATAGTCGAGGCATCATGCGTGCAAGATAATAAGGGTTTATATAAAATATTATGCGAAAAGAAAATCATGTTTCACATAAATATAGCATATAACTTTTGCCAACGATTCGAGGTTACATCCCCAATTTTTTGAAAATCTACTGCGACCGCACATACGTACTCTTGCGTCGAAACTTCGCATGTCAGAGACGCGCTAACTCTTCCTCCCTGAAATTTGGCTGGGAAGCCCTCGAAAGGATTAAATTATGCCTCATTAGAATGCGTCCGCGTCGGTGTTATTTTCGTTCCGCATTAACGGGATTTCATAATTAGCGGCAGTACTACGGTCTCATCCAATAAACGAGAAGCCCTTTCGATACGACCTGCAAACCTGCAAACGCGCGAGCGAGATTGGTCCGCACGCGATGCACGCAGGGCAGAATTAAGAGCTTTAAGGGCCACGAACGGCCAAAAGATTTTGATATCCCTGCATACGAAGTATATTACTTTTAGTATCATACGCACCGTTGTTACCCAGATATCTCCTTATACATATAATATAGTTATTTAAATATAATGTAATGTACAGTATAGTAATTTCTTCACTTATTCCTCGAAGCCCTTTTTGTAAAACCTGCATCAACCGAGCCATTTGCAGTCTCGCCCTAAATTGTGGACGATAAGTCCTCCTAATGGAAAAGTTCCTGATGTCTTTTCTCCCCTTGGCCAAAGCACTTATTTATTTTCCTTAATGCTTGATCCAGCCCCAAATACAGGGGATAAAAAGCCTTGCACGCAGAAGAACATTTTCTTTCTTCGCGAGGCAAGCCGCAAAGTGGAACGGCGTTAACGTAAAGCACGTCGTTTTATCGAAGGAGAGGGGCTTTAAATAACTCGCCTTCGCAATACACCTTTCGTGCCTCCCCTTACGCGATCCCCGCACACTCGTCGATTTTGCAATGCGAGAAAGAGCGCCACCCGATGCGCAAAGCGTGAAACCGCTTTGAGGGGGAAAAACGGGTCGCGTTAACGTTATCCCAGCGTCGAAACATCGCGAGCCCGGAAATAAATGTTCGAGAATAAGAGGAAATTCCTGAGGAACTATTATGCTCTGTGGAAATCCTATGTAGTCCTATTTGAATATAAGATAACTAGGCCTGACGGATTTCTCTGTCAAAGTTGTACCTGTTTTTTCTTGTAAGGCGAAACACGTATGTTCGCGATTCGTAAAGCGAACGATACAAAAAATCCATAGGGTATTTTTAAGGTTTAACGGTTAAATCATCGATGATAAAAAATAAACTTTCCTTCTATCCAAACGGAACGAACAAAACTTTGCTTTCGATACTGCTTTCAATTCCAATCGCGAGCTGCGCGAGTTCTGCTGTTTGCCAAAAATACAAGGGCAAAAATGGAAACCGATTTTTGCCCGGTGGAATAAAATTGGTTATCACGTGACGCTGACAACATCGATAATCGATACTCCCCAATTTTCAGAAATGAAAAATTCAGGATGAATATAAATAATATAGATTAGTTTTCGAAATTCGTAACATTCACGAATCCATACGTCACGCTGCATTAAACACTAAAATCCGATATTACACGTTACGTACAGATCGGGTAAATCGAATCGATCCGCTGACATATTTCTCTAATCTCGTTCTGTACTTACACGTATCATGCGCTTCTTCGTAATCCGCGAGCAAAGGCGACTGCAAGGAAAAAGGAAGTCGTCATCAAAACCGAGAAATATATAACCCACGCATTAAAGATAAACACGATATCGGGACGTACATCTTTAACACATAACAGAACACTTGGTCTTTCCAAAATAATTTCCAGTCCCGATCCTAAATAAGGAACACGAGAAAAAACATATTAAGGTTAATATATAATATAATAACAGTTGTCGATGCCTTATATTAAAAAAAAACATATTTCCGCAAGCTATCACTACACGTTCCTCCAAAAGTCCCACAAAAAAAATCATCTCTCTTGACGACACAGAAATTCAAAACCCACAATCTTAACTCCAGTACTTTCCCTCATTTTCATTCCATCTTTTCCACACAGAATCCCATTCGATACCTTTCCCCCAAACTTGGCACGCGCTTTCCTCACGACCGCTTCCTCATCCACGGCTATAATCACGGCTACACCAGTCACGGATACGGAGCCATTGCTCGGGCCAAAACTTGGCTGAGATCGAGCGTGGCCGAGACTAGCCTCGTTAGTCCCCAGCATTCGAGCCCGATCGGTCGCCTCTTTTCCCATTCGCGAAACAATCGAACGGTAAATGACTTATCGCCAGTTTCCAAGCGAGGCCGTCCCGCTAATTTTCTGCGATTCAGCCGACGCCCGCCGAAAGGTCGATCGTCCCGCGGGCCGGCATACGCAATCAACGGCGTGTATGTACGCCCCTGGGCAATTGCATTATACCGCGTCGCCGGCCGAACTTTCCTGGCAGTTCGTAAACCGGCTAATTCGCGAGCGCGGCCGCCCGTTAATTGCGAGACGATAATTAAGTTTGAAGGAACGGAGGCAGGAGCCCTTCCGGCCTGGATCGTTCGTTCCGGTTAATTTTCCCGGAGAGCGACACTCGACGTAATTTCGTACGGAGCCATCGCGCTGCCTTTCGAGCGCTGGATCTTCGGCCGGAATGAAAGGAAACGGTTAATTAGCGCGTGGATACCAGCCGCGAGGTGTGCACGCGTTCTTTTTTTTTTCGGTACACCTGGAAGGAACTGCGCCAGGTTCAAGTGGGAGGGCCACGGGGATAATTGCGCCTTCAGTGGGCCGCGTTCCCTTTGAGCTTTCGCGGTATGCGGAGTGTACTGACCTTGGAAGGTGCCGCGTGGAAAATGTTGCGTTCCCTGGGAACGCATCGAGCACGCTCTCACTCTTTTTCTACGCGATCTTGGAGCAACGCGTTTTGCTGAGGGCATTGACCCAGAGCGATGGAATCCGGCGAGGAATATATGCGTGAACTTTAATTTTCGCCAAGTTTGATTGCTCGTGAAATATTAAAATGCGAGCTTTGCGATAAGGAGCGAGGAGCTGAGAGCTACCGAACTACTGGCAGGCTATAAAGCGAGAAAGTACTAAAAACTCCGTAAGATTAACTGCCTTTGATGCCGCGATTGAACGCTGTTTTATATCTTAATAATCCTTCTTCCCCCGGAAAGTTTGGGCCCACATCGAAATGGTTTGTCTATGTAACTACTTATCGCGGGGATTCGACTCGAGCGTAATAAGCCGAAGACGGGATTAGGCGGAAGCTGAACCGGGCAGCTTCTCGAGAATCTCGAAAACCACGATGTTAAGCTAACGAGGAAACACCGTGAAGCCGAACTCATCGATCGGGATGAAACTCCGCGGGCGTATAACGCGACTCGAGTCGCGAAGTATAACGGCTTTCGAGGAGGGAGGCAACATTAATGTAGCGCGGGGCTGTCCAGGTTAATGAGAAAACGTCCTGAAGTCGAACTCTTCGATCGAGATGAAACTTTCGAAGGATGTTAACCACACTAGCGCGATGCACCGTGTTTGTGTGTCTCATAAAGTTCACATCGGGACAGTATCGAAACGTGCAGGCTAATGAAGAAAAGCGCTAGAGTTGAATCTATCGATTAAAATACAGCTTTGTCGACACATCGCCGCATGATTCGATCAGTATTAACCTTCATATATTAGGTGTGCAACTATGATTCTGCCGGTTTTCTCTAAAATTCGAGGCTTTATCCTAAAAACTGATTATACATTTATGATTCAAGTTCATCTACTTTCTCCCATCTTTCGAGCAGCGTACAAATCGCGCGTTGAAAAAACCACTACTTACCGCTAAAAACATCTATCGTTGCACACCTAACGGAAAAAATCTCATTCTTTGTCGTACGTCGACGTGCCTACTGATCGAAATAAGAGAAACGCTCTCTGTCCCAAGGAACAGTCGCCCTAGACCTTGCAGCTCGATGTTATGCCGCACGAAGCGAATCGAACATGCTTCTCGTTCACTTCGCGTCCTCCAAGCCCTCGTCGCACACTTCGCCACATTGTGGCAGGCGACTTCAATCACTTTCCTCGGTATTTGCGGCTCTGCGCTCTGTTCGTGACGTTAGCTGACAGCGCGACAAAACTGGCCAAAGGCCCGCTACTCGCGATTTATCATCCCGAAACATCGAATAGCCCGCGTGATCAATGTTTCTATTACAATAACCGGGCCAATACGAAAATTCCATTATGGGCAAACGTTTGTCGATGCGCTTCGTAGTGAGGGACCATTTAATTCCCTGTGTACGCCGGTAATTACTCATGTCTGATATCGAGTGCGTATAGACACTGTATTCGTGATTGCGGTGAAACGTCGAATGCCAAGCTGCTACTGTGCGGCATAAAAGTCACTTGCCAAATGGAATGCATTAATCCACTTGCGAACCCCTGTTATTCGTTGTTTGTATTTGCTCCGTGGTATGTGTCTTGTGAGTCGGTAATGGAGTAGTTCGTGCTTAGGAACAAGGTTGCGTTTTGTTTCCTTGGATTTATTAAAGGTCGAAGGGGAGATGCTGACTTCTGAACCGCGAGTGGAACTGATACTGTTTCTAGGGAAGATTTATCTCAAAGGAAAGAAGGTGGTTTTCGTACATTTGTTATTTCACGATAATATCGTATCCTCGGTTTCGCAAATATCGTGTTCTTGGGTGTCAAGCGACGTTTTTGAATTTCTAAAGATTCATCGAACATTATAAATCCACACGAGCATTCCATGCAACATTGAATAATAGAATCAAGCAAAAGTACAATCTTATAAAAAAAAAACTTTAGATATTTAATTTTAAGGATTACAGAGGAATCGTCGTGAAAACGCCTAGGGCTGAAAGAAAATGGAAGCTACTGTGTAATCGATGAGGCGTTATGGAGCATTACGAATCCTCTCGAAGTGACGCGTCACGCGGTGCTTTTCGCATGACAAATGAGACGAAGAAATACGCCGGGGCGGAAGAAGATCGCGCGGCCTGACGTTTACATTGTCTCACCTTAGCCTCGGCCGCCGAAGCTAAATACAAAATCACGAATGCCTGGTCGATGACGTGCCAACGAGCCAAGTAAATGTCCGAGCGATGCTCAGGCTATATTAACGTGGACTTCGTTGGCACGTGGGCTAAATCAAATTGCCAAATCGTCCGTTGGTTTATGCGTGTTGGTGGAAAATAATCTACGATCGTCTAGCAGGGCGAGGTTCTTAGATCACGGCGTATGTACCTTAAGACGTGCAGTAGGTCGAAAAAAATATTCGCGTGGTCAGTTTCTTGGAGATAACTCGATGCGAAAGAAGAACATCAACGTGTCTACAAAGAATGTAATATGCAAGTGCTGTTTGAATGTATATAAAATATATAGAAAAAGAAATATATAGAAATATATATAAACATTTAGAAACTTGCCTAGCATTATTTCGTTACATTCTTTGGAATATGCGGATAATCGTACGCGTCAGACGTTGCTGATATACGTTGTAAATCAAGTACGCGAATGGCCGATCTTCGATGATAATTTCGTACGTTTTGCCATTGACCTTATCAACGTGGACGGTTTTTCAGCCGACAGGCGCGCTCGTGTTCAAATTGTAACCGTTGGCAAGCTCCTCGTAACCTCCATGGGCTACGTTGATTATGACAACGCGCACGGAACAAGCTCCGCGTAACGATCAATTACAAGCTTCTGTGCGAAGATTTAATGACCTTTTAATACGGAGCACCGGGTAAGGTTACTACGCGCACGTGCGATTGCGAGTACGGTGTAATCTCCGTGTAATCAACAAAGCTGACTATACTCCGAACCAAATTGTGGGAATCTGCATTTCGAATGCCAAAGCTAAACGTACACTGACGTCAATTCGCGTGCAATGGAGGATTGCCTGGGAAATTTCACGTTCTCCACTACCCTAAACTTTCATTCGTCGTGAGACGCATTTCTAATCGCTACGTATAACGTTATTTGTAACAAAATATTACTGTGTACCGCAAATTCACATAGAATTATTTTCTAAATCCCTTTAATTCCCGCAACTGATTTTTTCTACAATATTTGAGTCTCTATGCGCAAAAAATAGATATACCAAAAGTATACCACGTGTAGATGATATAATAATGAAGTATATTGATTCATAAGATATGTAGTAGACAAGTGTCAACTTTACGATATCTCCCGATTGCCCCTCTTGGATATAGAACCAGGTATTTGGAAAATAACAAAAGTACCATATCGCGAAACACGCATATCTCCAACAAGATCTACCAAAGGCTCGCGCCTTACGTATGGACGCTGATGAATCGCGCATTAAAACCGTCCAGGGCGCATGGTGCATGCGCGGGGGTCAATTAATTTCGGCGAATTAATTAACTAAGCGCCGCATATATCCTATTCGCACGTCAAGCGGAGGATGAGCCCGAAATTTGAATACTCGCTATCAGAGCACAGTGCCAGCGGATACTGACACACAACCGAGGAAGATCCATCTATATTTTAGCGGAGATTTGATTCAGTCGAGTCTAGTTCTCTGCCATTGTTAGCCCCCACCCTGGCGATCCCTCGTCCGCCTCGAAATCTGCCAAGCTGTCGAGAAATCGTCCATCGTCCGACCGCTTTATTCCAGCGATGCAACGCTCGCGCGCCGATATGAAATGGACGCTGAGATTGAAATCCGATCGTAAGTTAATTAAGCCACGTTGGATGCGTCCCAAGAGTTTGCCAGTGAACTCCAGGGCGATCCTCGCGCGAGATTGAACCGGAGAAGAAAAACGTTAATTTCCAATTCTTAAGCACCGTAAGAGGAGGAGCCGATGTCTTTCTCTCCCAAAGCGTGATCGGTATTCGGATCATCCCATGAATTGTGCGTCCGTAAATGAATCCTGGAGAAGAATGTAAAGCGCGTTTTATTCCTCGGCTGTAATATACCTGTGGTGTGCAGGGTTTTCAAGTTTTAAGTATTTACCTGAGATAAGAATAACCCATCCGCCGAGCGGAAAGGAGGGGAAAATCCTTAAACAGGATTATGGAGTAGGGCTGCGAGTTTAGGTATATAAGACAGTGTACGTGGGCATAAGTTTGGTGTTTAGAGAAGTTTTTGGTCGAGTTTTAGAGAAGTTCTTACAGAGAGAGAGAGAGATAGAGTTTTGAATATTGAGTTATGATAGAGAATTTGGTGGAGAGCTAAGAAGCACGACGTGGCCATTTGCAAAGAAGTACGACGACCAATTTTATACCAAACCTCCACTTTTATTTATTACCAATAGTTTCGATAGTTCTCTGTATACGTTTTAACCTTTTAATAAGCCATAATTTTATCAGCACCATTCTATTAAGTATATATATATAT
>JBCFXI010002215.1:0-27933 GCA_038496175.1 Ampulex compressa | reverse complement strand
TATATATAAAATTCTTTTAAATATATTATCATTTCTCTATCGAATAGATATCAATTATATCTCTATACATATCTACAAAAAACCTAATATAGAACTCTATTTTCATTAATTAAACTCTCTATGAATTAGTATGTATAATCGTCACAACAGTTCTAAAAAGTTTGTCGTTACTTACTTTAATATGCGATAGTGCTTTCCTTCATTGACATTCCATGAACCACTTATTTGTATTATGTTTTAGTAGTATATTTAGAAAGTAATTTGTAACGCTACGTTTCTATTATTGCTTGCTGTTTAGTGCTACTGAATGTATTTTGGCATACAGCGAGTTATTAAACCCTGAGCAACCGCCAATCTTGTAAAAATGCACCTGACGCGTATGTTACCCTTGAAAAGGGTTAGATGTTACACAGAAATATTTCGATCGTGTTCTTTTTATCCTTCCCCATTGTGGCAATGGCTTAGCGCAATTTTAGGTCGCATTAGCCAAACTGATCACCCTTCCGTGGAGTACAACACCGCGGAAATTACATTTCCTCTTTAAGGACCGATATTGTATGATATATAAAAAAAAGGGTTTGTCTCTTATACGCGCAAAGAAGTAGGAAGTTCACGATGCGACACGTACATAGAATAATAAAAGTTTTCGCATTAACCTCTAATGTGTTTCAGATATCGATTCCCTTCGCCCCACTCCCGCCAACGTTTACGTCTCTTTTCCGGAGAGTTCGAATAATCACTCGGAGCTGAACGCCTTTTAGCTTTAGATGCACCTTCTGGCTTTGGTACCGCGCTTATACCTTGTACATGGTGCATTCTACTGTGATTCAGCGCCGTACTGACACCTGCCAAGTTCAAAAGAGCATCCGCACCTTCCGCGATCTTCCTCTGTTCATCAAAATCTGGAACCACGTCCTCACTCGGATACTTACTACAAACGTAAAAATAAAACATGCGCATCAGACGATCGTCGATAAAAGAAGTTGGCCATGCAGAAATATAATCTTTACATACCTTTCCACCTTGACCGACGTAATACAGCTATAAGTATGATCTTCGCTGGAGCTCCTTGTAATAACAGGGACCAATTTTTCAGATTCAGGTATTTTGCGCTTCCGATCTGTATGCGGATATTATGGGTATTATTAAGTATGGTAATATATTATATCAAAGTGTACGATATATTTATGTATGGTTACAATACCTTTATTGTGATTTAAAATAATAGGTCCATGTTTGAAAGAAAGCATTGCCGCAGCTGCAGCATCCACGTCGCTGTCCACTTCTGTTTCCGTGTTGTCCGTTATATTGCTCGACGCCAGTCTTTTAGAGAGATATGGGAAGAGTACGGGATCTGGAAGGCGCGCACTTGCATTTTTTCTCTGAGTCTTTTCCGGAGAGGACAAGTTTTGAGCTGTAGGAGGAGGAAAAGGCGCACGGGATAGCGCTTGTATCAAGTTTGGTCGATACTGAGCATCCACCATCCACAGAGAACCCTTGCCCAGATTCTACAAACAACGAATAATGATGAAATCCACATATCCTAGTTATAACAGCTTGGATATACAAATATAAAAATGTATGCAATTTACTTACCGGTGCTTTTTCCACTTTCCGAAAACACTTATTCAGGCTCAGATTGTGCCTAACTGAATTTTTCCATCCGGTTGGAGCATTCCTAAAATATGGAAAGTGATCCAGAATCCAAGCGTACACTTCCTTCACCGGCAGAGCTTTTACGGGGCTATCCTCGATAGCCATGAAAATTAGGCACGAAAACGAATATGGCGGTTTACTGCTTCTATGCAAATGAGGATCATACGGTATATGGGTAGGGTGTTTGTTGCGGTTTGAAACTGGCAGATTATTGTTGCTCAAAGAAATCTTCGTTTGATTACTTTGTGAAGAATTGTAGTGATTTTTTGCAGACTCCTGAAATATTTGCATCGATTTTTGACAGTTCTTCATAGGTTGCTGGTAGTTCTGACTATGTCCATGGTGCATTGATATATTCATGGTGCCATTGTTCTCTGCTGTCAAAAAAATACAAATAAAATCTGGTTTCAATAAATTGGATTTCATCAAAACCAAATGGAAAAGAGGAAAAAACTTAAGAATGATTACCTGGAGAATAACCGTCGTCTAAGCTTGAAATAGAATTTGTATTTTCAGAAAAGTCAGCAATATCATCGCAGACATTGTTATTCAGGATGTTTTCATGTTTGATGTCTTTAGAAGGATTCGAGATATCCAAACCCTTTAATAAGTTCTGCTGATGGAGCCAGCTGAGCGAAGTCAGCTCATCGTCCGACTGATTATTCTTCTCGATGGACTTTTCAGAAATGGGTACGTCCTCGTGAAGCTCATCGCTCGAGTTTGGATCTACAAATGCGCTCGTATTTTCCCTTTCCTTCATCGTGTATGCTGGTTCTCCAAAGTCAAAAACTCGAGTGGTATTCAATCCTATTTCGGTTTCTATGCCCGATGCATCCGGTCTATCTGGTGGCATATTGCGCTTACTATATCCTTCGTCACTGTCAACAGATTAAGTCTATGTCAGCTTTGTTAGATCAAATATTTAAATGCACAGAATAACAATTAAAAAGTATATCTAGATCATGTCAAAAACAGATCTAGATGCGTGCACCTTGCTGCATGAAAATTATACACTGTGCTCCTGATCGTAAATATATATATATATACGTATATGTAGGAAAATTTTATAATCTTACGAGAAGAAACATCAGAATTTGCAGGAGCAACGAAAATGAGAATTCGATGTCGAGGCCGTGAACGACCTATAATCATGTCGCGCATATCGTAGAAATTCATCGTTCGAAATTTTGAAATCAGCGTACTCGTGTGAACGATACGCAAATGTTATTCTTTTAATAGATAAGAAACCCAATCCGCGACGCACTATGGGTAGAGAGTTAACCAGGGAGCATCGGCGGTTCGGCCGGTAATAAAGGAGATGCTGTTGCTAAGCAACAGTTACCCTGCAATCCTAGCAACGGAGACACCACCACCATTGCCACCACTACACACTCCTCCGATTCTCCGTTTCTTCTTATGCAATTCCTAAAGGCGATCCGGTTCCTTTACACGCTCGACGGAAGAATCGAATCTCTTACGAATCTTTCAACCCGATTTAAACCCTCGATAATCCGTAATTACTTCAAACTAACATATCGTTTACGCGCTTTCTTACAATTCAACCATTGTTTTCCTCGATTATTCGTAATCGGAGGACCACTTAATTTTAGGTCAAGTAATCAATTGCTTATATTTAATTATTACTCTCCCTTTAATGGCATCGGATTAAACGCAGAAGAGGATTAAAGCGTGACCAAAGTGTCGAAATCTAAAAGGGACGTCGGTTACAGAGGGAGGAAGTAAACATACGGTGCGCTAATTTTCCTACACGCACTTCTATCTCGATGTTATGAAAATTGTATGCGAATGCAACTCGTAACGTACAAGCCCGTACGAATGTAACTTTGATCATAATTTCCGATCGATTTTTTGTCGAAGCTGAATTGATCGACAAAACGCGTGGATGGTTCGGCCGAGTTGATCGTTCCACGTAGTCGCGCGAATAACGAATTTGATTCAAAGATATATTCGTGATTGCTCGTATGCTTTGTCGCGTTGCTGTTCGTAAAATAGCGCGCATTAAGAGAAATAAATATTTTCGACGCACCAAATGGATTCCGTTACTTCTTCTATCTTTGGTATCGCATAAGAATATTGTAATAGCAGGAGATGCGTAGGCAGCAAAATTGAATTTCCGCGCATGTGACGCGCCTGTAGCCTCGAACCCAAAGCACCGACATCGTCATTTGTTTATCCATTAATAAGCGACAAAATGGCCGTGCCATTAGTAACGCGCATTCATGTCGAAAATCTTTATGTTAATCGACATGTTCCAAGGTATTTGCCATGCCACTGCCGTCGCTCTACGTCGGCCACGCAAGGTACACCATACACGCCTATTCCTTCCTACGATTTTTCCTTGGGACTGATCTATATTCTCTTTTGAATGATTTTGGAAAAAAGATGGCGTCCGTTCGGCACGCCGTTTCGGCATGTGTTGTTCTTCTTTTTTGTTTTTTATATCCTCGCGACACGAAGCGCACAATGAGATCCGCGTAGCATCGGGGCCACTTGGCGTGAAACGACGATACTACGGGCTCGTGTTGAGTTTAGTGCACGCCACCGGAGAAACATACGTATACGCGTGTATAGGTGTATAGATCTTCGATCTTCTCGAATGCTTGCAACGCGGTAAACACCTCCGGTAGAATTTAAATTTTTGCCATTTCTCAAGGACTACAGACACGATGCACCGGCCGTGTTATTTTACTGAGTAACCAGCCAAACGTATACCGTCCTGATTGAGCACGCTCGAGAAAATGACAGAGAAATCGTCGGCAGTCGAAACATGCGACTGCATTACTTGTTGAATTCAAATATGGAGTTGATAATGATTACGAAACTCGAGCAAACATGAAAATGGCCACGGCATCACTTGCACACGGTATCAACATGGTGTTCAAAGAAGATGCACTCGAAAATTATATAAGAAAAGGATCCTCGATTTTGTATTATCGTGGGTAATGTGGGCATGAGTACACAGCGAGTGCACCTTTACCAACCATATTTTCTATATTTTCACATACGCGTCGCATCTTGTTGGAGTAAATCGCGACCGTGCTAAATGTTTTCCCTGTTTTTTCTCTACACAATCCAATATGTATTTTGCGAAATAACACGGGAGAAATACGGCGTTCCGAGAAAATTTCGTAGGTGTAAACCGATTTAAACTACTTAAGAAATGAAATAGCGTTTTGCGTCTTTCCACTTTTTTCACTCTGCTTTGAATTATCCCGAGCATGTTTAAATTCGATTCTTGATGTACGAGGATCGACGGCCGTGTCGGTTTATGAGCTATCAAAAACTTACGTATCCGAGCGGACAGACGGCAGTCTTTGTGGGTTTTCTAAAGACGGGCATCTCAAGCACACTCTACACAACACCCAGCTGATTGAGACGCCATATTTTGACGTCATCACGTGGTTACCGAAACATCATGTCTCGCATCTCGAAAACCGATACCTCGTATGCGCTGACCGGGAAAACACGAACGGAAACACATTTCCTTTCCCTTATGCCACTAAACTCGACCTCGTGATGAACGTAGATAAACTATGGTTTTCGTTTCTTGTTTTTTTTTTGCGTCTTTTCTTTTCTTTCCGAAGAACCAAACATAACTATGAGCATTATTTCCGTGAATAGACCCGAGATTTTCATGCGAAAAGCCTGTGCTCTAATCCAGCTCATAACCTATCGACGATCTTCCGTGTCAGATTGCCATTTTTCTGGGTTGAAATTTGACTTTAAAACAGTAAGACAAACTAATTCTAGTAATGTCAATGCTAAAAAATAAAAAAGATACCACGTTTACTTCAGAACTTGTATTTCATTAGTTTCACAACTTGGAATTATATTTTACCGATTCGCAAAATGCAACAGAATGTATCGTCTTCGCTTTTAAAAATTATATAAAATATATTACGAATTAAATGGCGGAGAATGATCTGTAAATAGTTTTTTGCAATCCAGTTTTCACAGCCAAGTACACCGTAATGTTAAGAATAACTGCTTTTTCTTCCTGTGCAGATATCGCATGTGTCAATGAAGGTAGGTCAAAAATATGTGAACTTTAACAAAGCTTTGTACCGTCATAATCTATATACATTATTTCTCTAATCGTTAACAATAGTTTGCATTTTTTTCACAGTTTTTCCACACACCCTTATGGAGTTATTAAATGTCGTCCAAACTTTCATATAATCCACGAGCTCTTATTAAAAATTGTACATCATTGTGATACACAGATTGTAAATCCCTACGTATTTCTAGACTAAAAAGCGCCCTTTCTTTCTTCCAGACATTTTTATAAAAAAATCTAAGCAGTTTAACGTGCAATAATTGGGAATACCTTTTAATCAATCTACGATCAAGAATAAGAAATGTAGCATTGGAAAACGTTTATACAAGCACGTGGAAATAGAGTCAATATATTACAGTGCAAGCCAGGCTTCCATAATCTTTTATCAAACTTCTTACGTCCTTTCATCGATGCACAACAAAGATGGCTTGCACTGCTTGATCAAAATCCAAACGTCATTGGTGTATTTCTCATCGATATCGTAGCTTAATCGATCTTAATGCAAGAATCGCAAACGCGAACTGGTTTGTCCCATCCTCTGTGAGGTACGGGTTTACGATGCTGGGAGCACTCTTGGCACACACCACGTCCACAATCTCTACAGTGATGTAAAGAAAGTATCGCAGTAAATTTCTCATTGCAAATGCAGCAGTTGGTCACTTCTGAATCTGGTGTCCAGTAGGTTGGTCTTACCGTATCTTTTATAAACGCTGGAAGAAGAACATGCGAGTTAGCAATGTAAAATCTAAATATCGCATTTTGTTATTTTTGAAAGAACTATATTTGTGTAGCAACTGTATTCACATTTTGAATATTCCAAGACCGTTCCAACAGCACTAAGCGTAGACACAACGTGCTCTGTTACTTTTCTCACACTGACATCTTCAAAAGAATTAATCTGTTCCTCATTTGAATTTGTATCTTTCACGAAACAATTGTCGCAGACCCGCACCGGTGTATGCCAATTTCTGGAAGGCACGCACTTGTTGCGGGAGGAGCATTGCGTGCAAAAGCCTTCACCGCAAGATCGACAATGATGCTTTGTATCTGTTGGTCCAAATACTGCCTTACATTTATGGCAGTGCTTTATTTCACTATTTGGTCTCCAGTAGGCTGGTGCCACTTGATCCGCTGCCCATGCAGAGAGTGCCTTTGTTGGTTGCAAGGAGACATTTGTCACAGCCTCCGTGATGTACGAAACACCGTCAATTACTCTCTGCGCCGTGTTTTGACATGATACGGCACGATTAGACTGAAGCAAAAATAATGATGTCATGGGAAATGCTTAAAATAAAACGACGCGTATAATGTTCCGTCATTATCACACACCGAATTCCAAACATGCGTAATTTCTGTACGAACGGCGACGTCTTCCGGATTTTTATTACCGTACCAGTATTGACGACTTCTATATATCTCTCCACAGTGCGGACACTCTATGACATCGCCTGACCATGCATACTTAACTAACCCATACCAACTGTTATCGTTCTGTGTTTGTATTCTCTTTGTAACTTCAACTTCGTTTCCATTGCTATAACATTTTTTACATATGTATACCAAATTCTCATACTGATGTTGGTACCGACATCTGTCATGGATAACGATTTTACATAAGCAGTGACTTTCATAAAATCGAATTAGAATCAAGATAGAAACAGAAAGTGAAAACAAGGGCTATGATAAAGGATAGAAGCTGACCTGGTATTGCTGCTATGTGGTTTCCCCTCACGAAGATGCCCCATACTATTACAGCACCTGCAGCCACAACTAAGACATTTAACAGGACACGTAAAATACTGGTCCGGAAATAAAATATTGGAAAAGTTCTCGATTTCCCCAGAGAATTTGTCATTCAGAACTTTAAGAGTGTTGTACACAAGATATGGCTTCCTCGCAGATCGCACAGTAGTATTGTTCAATTCTGTTTCAATCGCAACCCTGAGAGGTTCATAATCGGTTGTAGAAGTAATCGTTTGTAGACCGACATATTTTATAGAACTAAATGCTTCCGTTTCGAGCCTCATTTGCGCAAATCGTGTTCTGAGTACATCCTCCGCACTCTCCGATCCATCTGTGATAAGCGCACATTGTGTTCTTCTTATAGAAATAAACGTACAGTAAGGGACAAAATCTTTAGCTTGAAATTACTGTCATTCTGAAAGAGTGGCAATATGTACTGTTGGTCAGAGGTCTGGTGTGTCTGGTTTCATGGAGCACAATAATGCTTGGCCCTAGCGAACTCAGGGAACTGAGTACACCCTCTCTCTGGCCTACCGCCTGCAAAGCAGCTTGAAAATGATGACTGTACGTTCTAGATGCGGTGCCAAGAAATGTGAACAGATCCCTATTCAGTCTTTCCGAACGAGTCCTGTATATAACAATATCGGACACAGCCAGGACCTTAAGTAGAAGTCTTGTCCTTTCATTTTCATAAGAGGTCACGCCTAAAACGGAAAGGACAAAGAAGAAAACAAATAATTTTCCTGTACACATAGCACATCGACGTCAATGCAGATACCTAACAAGCCTTCCGTATCTAAACAGATTACATTCAGGATGGGATCAAACGCCGCCCATACGCCCAGTGTACACGAGCTCTGCTCGTTGGACGTCTTAAATACTTCTTCTCCTTTAAAAAAGGTTTGATTCAACGTATGACTTTTGCCATCCCCGGTGCTTCCAAAAATGGATACAACCTTGACTTTAAGATCATTGTGGGTGCAGTTCAGTCTCCTAGCAAATTCTTTCTCGTTGCGCACCTTAAGTCTCTCCTGCCCGTCTATCAGCAGGAAGCCCTTAGACTTGCCGCATTGAGGTTCGACATTCATACCGTTAACAAACGTTTCGTTCACAAGGTATGATCCAGTTTCCACGGAATGAACATCTCTATTGATAGACATACTATCCAGACTCTCCATTATAGCTGGACCGGTTGCTTCCACCTTGAATTCCTTCCAGAATGCGCTCATGATGCATCAAACTGCACATTAAAAAGCACGCTGAAACATGATCAAAATTTTCGATCACGTTACAATTATACAAACATCGATAAAACCGCTTATCGGCTATCCAAAGGATAATAAGGCATTGGCGAGTCATAGGACGGAGGAAGGAAAGACCGTAGTAGACTTTACGGCCGGTTAACTGCGTAAATGTAATTTTCAAGGTTTAGCAAAAAGTTTGTTACCCTTTAGGAATGCTATATCAAGTTCGAGAATAATGCATAGCACAGCAGTGGGCGTCTGTTTGGTAGGCGGCACACAAAAGACGTGGGATCTTGACAGCATCTAAACAGAGTCGATCTACGAGAGTGCCGCCATTACGATCAGCTGACGGCGCAAATCTGTTCTCGCATTGCAACAGGCAGATTAGTTGGAAAACATTCGCAAATAACGCGTCAAACAAGAAGACCTGCGCAATAGTGCTTTCTTGGCTCGCGAAGCTGACACAGGTTTTTCTTCTTCGGCCGTAAATCTTTTTTTTTCTCTTTTTAGCATAGAACTTTATTCTTCGGAAAGTATTTTTCTTTTTTTAAGAAAAAAAAAAAATTCATTTGGGGACGAGAAACATAATAAATTTTAAACATTTAAAACGTGTATCATATATGTTGTATTTATTTTGTGTGGTTTCATAAATGTTCTTTCGACCTCCTATAATTAGTAGTATAACTAGAATATGTACATATCTTTCTGTTTAATATCTTTCCGCCGATTTACGTACAATATATAAGCGCGATGCAATTATCACAGTCAGACACAATTTAATGATTTTAAGTAACGTTATAATTACCCAGTATTAACATTGTTATTTCAGCTGAGTAAACCTATAAGCAAGGATCGCATTATTTTTAGACGATAAGCTTCTGTGTACGTTGACTACGAGTTTGATTATGCTACGCGTAACCAAGTTCGCAACGATTGCCCTATACATCGGCACAAAGATTTCCACGAAAGATATGTCTTTGATCTGGTACCAGAAATATTATTAAAAAATGTTAATTAAGATAAAAAAGAGCGAACAAAACACTAACAACCAAGATCCAAGAGAAAACTTGCGATCGATCTACGGACAATTCCTCGTGCGATATGGTTTTTGTGAGTGGACAAAAACTCGATTTATGTGGACAAAATTTGCGTTCAAGTCCAATTTATGTCACCGTTGGAGAATATTTCACCTACGATGCTGCACTAAAAAATGATGAAGATCGAGGATGAAAATGAAGTTGAAAAGAAGCCTGCAAATTTGCGCGCGTGTTCCGGACGCTTGACGAACAATCGAGGATGGAGAGTCGACTATCGAATGTGAAGTGGAAATTATCGATACCGATTGACGAAGAAGTGCGGATAATACACCGCTCTAGCAGACCGCGGTATCGTCGAGGTTGACTTTGCGTTTCATACACCGACACGTTATTTTCCATTGTCCTTAGGGAGCCCGGCAATTATGGGATTAAGCACGGCCAACGAAGATTAGGGTAAGAGGCTGCACGGTTCCGAGAGTGTTATCACGATGCCATCGAGAAGTTCCATGGTGGAGAGTTTTAAAACGCGCTTCCCTATCTTGCGCCAGCGGCAGTGACCCACCCTAATAAAATTTCCTTTAACCGTGATAAATAGATCGAATCATGGAGAATCATACGCAGGACGAACAGGCGATCACAACGGATGGCAATGGTACGTCATGGATTAACAATTATGTCGTTTAATCCCTGTTAAAAAGATGACAGTTATGCGTACTGTGTTTGAAAAAACTTTACGAGGATATCGAAATGTACCTCTTCACTTTGATATATTGTCGAGACGTGTGTAATCGGCTAGTTCGACGAAGGATCATGTTTTGCACAGTGGTTCTTATTATGTAAACGTTCTATTGCAATACAGAGGATCCGCAGGCGAGGGTCGATAGGTTGGAGTCGGAGAATGTCAAGATGAGAGAAGAATTCAATGTTCAGCGGGCCAAGATGAAAGAGCTGTTTCTTCAGAAAGAAGGTACGTTTTCGATTCTACGCTCGAGGAAGTACGTTGCGCGATTGCTTTTGAGCATGAAAAATTACGGGCCAGCCGATTAATGCTTTAACGCAATTATGTTTGCAGAAGAATTAAAAAGGAGATTGGAGGATAATGTCTGCCTACAGGAGGAAAACGCAAAATTGAAAAACGAATTAGACGAGGCTAAGAGCCAATTGGTTGTTGCCGATCTGAAAATACAGAACGACATAATGATAGAGAAGCGGAAGGCTCAAGAGGAAATAGCCTCTTTACAAAGAGTCATACACGAGACCGTGGAAGAATCTTCCTGTTCGCGTAAGCAATTAGATGCAGAACTGTCTAAACTAAAATTGACCTTATGCAAGTTGCAAGACGAAAATGCTTTACTGAAGTCGCAACAACCGCGCGAGCCTCCGGTCGACGGGCCTCAAATATCGCTATCCACCGTAACGAAAACATTGGCTAGAAAGGTTGTTTCTCAATTGGGCGCAGACGCTTTATCCTTAGCACCGGATAATCTCGAGGAGAGCATGAGGAAGGTAAAAAGATATGTACGTAAGATTAAAGACGCATGAAACCTTTGAAACTTTTCTCTTTCTCCAATGCGTGCCCTATGGCCTAAGAAACGGTCCCGTCCCAGAAATTGGAAGGAAGTTTGTCTAAACTGGTCGTTTGCTGATTAAAAGATAATTTATGATTGAGAAAGTATTTGAAACTAGTATTTTATAGGCACAAGAAGATGCGGAAGTTTTACGTTCCTTAGTAGTACCGCTCGAGGAGGAGATTAAGGCTTTGAAGGAGAAGTTAAGAGCTACGGACGATGAGCTACAGAAATGCAAGGAAACACAGATACAAAGGAAACAGCAGGAAGGCGGTGCCTCCAAGGCAACCTGTGACATGTGTGCAAATTACGAGGCGCAATTGGTCAACATGCAAGCAACTGCTAAAGACCTGGAAAAGCAGCTATTAGATTCGGAACGTTTGTTGCAAGTACAGAAAGACGATCTGGCTAAGGAGGTCGAGTTCCGCAAAGAGATGGAGGAAAAGTGGAACGAGAAGAAAGAGGAGCATAAGATCAAAGTGGCGGAACTTACTGTCGCTTCACAAACGGCCCAGCAATCATTGGTGGAACTGAAAAAAACCTTTGAGCAAGTACAGAGAAATGTATCGGAGGAACTGTCTAAATTGACCAGAGGCCGGGAGGAAGTGCAAAAGCATCTTATCGCGTAAGACTATTTTTTAAATAATATCAAATGTTCTAGATCGGCTCTATTTACAGTCTGGGTAAGGTATATGACCCTTGCAAAACACTGTCGGCAAAGTTTTATTGAAAATCTAGTTAAATCTTGCAGGTTGCAAAAGGAGAATGAAAATCTTGTTGGTAAGCACAGTAAGCACTCTCAGCAGTTGCAAAGTGAAAGCATCAACATGCCGAACAACGTGGAAGAATTACACCTTAGCCTTTTGAAAATGCACGAAGATCTGATCATAGCGAGGGTGGCACAGGAGGACGCGCAGGCCAAAGAGGAAACGTTACGATACGAGGTAACGCTGCTTAGGGAACAAATGGAGCAAGAAAATAGAGTTAAGGAACAAGAGACTGCTATGTTGAAAAATGCGCTTAGCGGCTTGAGGTAAATTTACGATTGTACTCATCAACATATTATCTCACAAGAAAAACCAATAGCCAATTGTTGAAAAAATGATTATAGTTATGTTCATATCAGTCCTGATATGATAACCCTTTGAACTTGCAGGGCTCAATTGGAAATGTATACGAGAGACCACCGATCCCTTGCCGACAGGGAGGAGAAGCTCGATTGTCTGGAAAAACGTTTGGAGGAAGTTTTAAAAAAAAAGCGGGATGCAGAATTGGCCGTAACTGAATTGAGACAGAGGATTATGAGCCTTCAACAAGAGTTAGACACCAGTGAAACTGTTCAGAAGGACTTTGTTAGATTATCGCAATCATTACAGGTATGTGTAATATATTGCAAATAATCGGAGGATCCAGTATGTCACATTGGCGTGGAATTTGATTGGTAGGTACAATTAGAAAGGATTAGACAGGCAGGAAGTGAAGTGAGATGGCAACACGAGGAGGACGTAGAAGAATGTCCTAGCTGTCATAATGCCTTTACGGTTACCAAGAAAAAGGTGATTACTAAAAAAATTGTATTTATTCGGTCAGTATTTTTATTAATACAACAATATTTAAATGCACGTAAATAACTGAGTGACAGTATCGAATTGAATTTTATCAGTACACGTTACATTTCTACTACACATTGATATTTTACCACGAATACTGAACATGTTTTCGAATATTGAAAAAAAATCTTAAAAATATTAAGCTAGTAAGTACCAATCGAGACAAAACTCAGCATCCGTACGAGCATTAAAAATGAATCATCGTACATAGGTACATTGCCGTCATTGTGGCCATATATTCTGCCAGTCGTGTTTGTCGCATACTGTGAATAGTGGCCCGAAACAAAGACCATCCAGAGTCTGTGATGTTTGTCATACATTGTTAGTGCAAGACACTGCACCGTATTTCAGTCAAGAACCACCACACACACCGGACTAGATGTTACAGAATAAGGGGATATGGTGGGATGTGGAATATCAATTTGGTAATCGAACGACCTTGTATATCTTATATATAATACACCAGTGGCGGTAAAAAAAATGATCGATTTAACATACTCTACGTTATATTATTCATTTACGCTTACTGTTTCGTGTAATTTTCAGGAAAGCGTAGAAGTGTCGCTAGAGTGAGAGTGGGCTAGATAAGATTCCTATTACCTGACAAGTGGAGTGATATAACGAATGTCGTGTAAATACAGGTTTATGAACTACTTAATGTTTATTGTAATTTAAAAGATTAAAGCTTTTGAATGTATGTGAGTTATCCAAAAATTTTGAATGTTTATCTCATTAACCAACACGAAAAAGATAAGCTAAAAGAGGTCTCACGAACATAAGCTTTGAAATATTCGTCGATACACGATATTGGGGCGATTAAAAAGTGCAACATATCGACGGTATTTGAAACAAAGAAAAAGGGACGATCGTTAGTATTTAATTTGGCAACAGAACACTTACAGATTTATTTGAAATTTTGACATGGATGAGAGAAGTACATAACGACTAAAAATGTTGATATTCCGTTACATGTATAACATTTACGTTTGTCGCGAGGACATGAAAGGTTTCGACTAAATACATTTTATTTATTTCTAATGCATTTATAGAAATTAGATGATCAGATACAGATACTTATATTTGTACAGCTTTATTACATTCCAACTGTGTTTTTTTATAAATATAACAAATGTTACGGCATAAAATTATATAACTATCGCTCAGTTGTTCACAATCAATAAAGCATCTTTTAAAATTAATTTTAAGGTCACTTAAAATTTCTCTATGTACAACCTACAACCGTGCCGTGTACGACTTCACTTGCTGCTCTTGGTGGTCAAATAGAAATGAAGAAAACTCCTCTATCGTGTGACGCCTTTCATTTAAAATACTTCAAACGTCTGTTATGCAAAAATTACGATAAAGATTGGAAGGTAGAAAGCTGCGCAAATTTTTCCATAATCATATAGTTTTGAACATTTGTCTATGCTCTCGTGTCATTAAGATCGACCGATTTTCAATTAATGAAAAACAAAATGTTAAAGGAAAAGACGTTACAGGAGATATCCTTAATTGTACAAGAAGAAATCTGCTACGGGTAAACCCATTTGATTATTATTACGATTCGGTACAGTTGGAAATCGAAAGAAAAATTTCAATATCGCAGAAGTAACATTTTTGGAACGCGGGACTGTTGTCGGTGCTTATATAATCCCATCGAATTTACAAACTAGCAACGCAAAATCTGAAAAAGTGTGCACGGTATGATATTAAATTACAAATACATATATACAAATTACGCTATACTCGGCGCATAAGTAATACGGGATAACTGGTTTTTCGTGTACAATTCTTCATAACACACAGTCTATTACTTTGCACGTTTAATATTTGCTAGAACCTATCCCTGATGTTTCGAATAAGCAGATCTATTACAACGCTGTAAAGGATAATCGTGTTTTGCTCGACTTATTAACACAAGCTGGAGATCGTACATGATATACTTTCGTTATAAACACACTTGCTCATTGAACGTGTCGTAAATGCGATCCGTACTCGGTCATAACGCAAACATGCTAAATCTACACGAATTCGCCTAAAGCTAAGGATAGAAACAATTCTAAGTGCGTATAAAACAGTGAGGTATAAAGTAATGACCATCATCAATTTTGGCAGACAAAAATAGCTGAATGTAAGCTGCACTGGTAAGTAAAATCATTTACCATATATACAATGTAAACGTGTTGGAGAATCTTTATTGGTAGCAAATAAAATCATATTCGAAATACTACCTGCGTAACCGCCTTACCGTCCATTCTATACTTTGGCCTGAAATATATTTCGCCAACGAAATTATAGGAGAATGATTTGGTTGGTGATGTAGAGCGGATAAAATTAATATTAGACAATCTGCTTATTCGTATATCACATAGTAAAAAACGCGTTAATTACGTCTTCGATTGGCTGCGGACGTTTTTGTAAATCAATCGGCGGATCTTCAGACTGGGCGTGCTTGTCTCTGAGCTCCTTCCAGTGATTCAACGTATCCGTATATTCTAGCACGCGATCGTACTTGTCTAACTTTGTGTAGATGTGTAATAATCCTCGATAATCGTACTCCAAGCCGCTATAACTCTCTCCAAACAATTTGAGGCCTGGTCAAATGAATTATTCCGGGTAAAATAGGGATCTATACAAGATTTTGTCAATCCGATACTTCTTTCACTTACTGATCGCAATGCTACGATAATACAGCTTTTCGGCATCGATGTATCGATTCATATGGAAATTGTACAAAGAAGCCAAATGTCCTATACTCAAACCAACTTCGTAGTCTTCCGGCCCTAGTAGTTCTTCCTTAATATTTATGGCTTTAAGATGCATCGCTTCAGCTTCCTAAACATTGAATATGCTCATGCTCAATTATAAGATCCAAATAAGCGATGTATTGAGATAGCTTACGCAGGGGTTATATACCTCAAATTTTCTCATACTTTGATATAAACGACCCAAGTTTCCGTAATGCTTGGCTGTCTGCACGTTTTTCTCGCCGAAGGCGATTCTTGATAATTGTAAGGCAGACAGATGAAGGCACTCAGATTTGAGTAGTAAGTTCTGTTCCGATATCGGGGTCGGTGCATTATCAAGAGCTATTTCTTCAAGAATGAGAGCTTTTACCCTCTTAGCGCTTGCTAACATTAAGTGATCGACGGGTAAGAGCTTCTCCATCAAATCTATCGCTTTACCTGCATGAGCGCTGCAAATGGAATACTTGCTTGATTAAGGTTTTTCTATTGATTCCTTTGTAAGGAGTATTGAATAATTTTACCTTGCTTCTTGAAACTTTCCAGAACTGTATTCGTATACGTACAAGGCATACGCTAGATCTTCGTGAGCTAAGGCAACGTGAAGGTTTGTTTTTCCAAATATTGCTTTCCTAATATCTAATGCAGTCTAAAGAAATTATATAGCGTGTTAAAAATTATATGTATGTATATACGTATTTTCATATTGAGGGCAAAAACACGCGTGTGAGTGCACGCTCGTGTTGTACAAGTGTTGAATCAAACCTTGTAAACAGTTACGCTGTTGATGATGCTGTCGTAATTCAACAAGTAAAATCCATAATCTATAAGAACGTCACTGTACTTCGGATGATCCACGTCGAATACCTCCCTTGCCAGATATACGGCTTGTTTGATCAACAACCCGGCCTTCTGAAATTTACGTTTAACTACGCACGATTTGGCTGCTTGTCTTAATACGTCGATAGTAATTCGTGCGGGTAAGGTAGGCTTCAACTGCATTAACGCCTCTATGCTCCACCTCGAGAAGAAATATTTTCATAGATACTGTGACATATCTCGATCGTGCATATATGTAAATGTGCAAAAAAGCTAACCTGTAGGCTTGGTCGTATTCGCTTCTAATAAAATAGAGCACACTGAATTCTGTGAATAAAGCTGCATGATTACTACCTTCGTATCCCGCTTCCTTCAAACGATCTATCATATCCAGGGCTAGTTGGTGCGTCTCCGCCGCTCCACGAAAAACGCAGTACGCTGCCTGTGCATGCAGCAGTCTGAGAAATTAGAAACGCCAGTAACGTTTGTCGCTGAAAAAGGCAATAAAGTCTCGACTACGCGAACATAATTTCTTACTTGTGACAACAATTTAAAGTCCTACACCAATTTTCAGGAGTTTCGTTGTCCGCGATGCAGAGTTCCTTGCACGCCAATAAAACACGTTCGCTCTCCGAATACCATCCAGCGTCACTGAGAAAACTGCCGAGCCTTAGGCCAAGATTTATGACTTTGTCCTGCGCCTGTGGTTTTTCTTTGACACGAAGGCAACATACGTTATAGCTGATCGTTAATTCTTTTCCAACTCTTGTTCCATGATCCATCAAAGCCTTTAACGTGGATAGAAGTAAAGCGACATATTGAAATTGAAATCGTTACAAACCGAAGAATCTTACTCCATCGTCAATATCGAAAAATACAAGGCAATGTTACCTGAAAGCTTTGCAAGAGATGTATGCGACGATTCGTAACTTTGAGCATCCTGGAAAAAGTCTCCAAGTCGCTCAATTCCACTCCGAGCAAACATAGTCTTTTCTCTTTGTATAACTGGAAAACCAATGAGACCAGGGCGTATCACTTCACTGCACAGAGAACGTTCGCGATAGGGGAATAAAACGATAAGGCTCCGATGTGTGAACGACCCCCGCCAACCCGGCGATAATTTCTCGATGATAGACCGAGAAAATCTGGCAGACACTTACGGAAAGGATCATGACTCATGATCAAAACGTTAATCCTATCGGCGACATTCGAGTATTGGTACACCGAGAGCATACTATTTACTCTCTCTCTCTCTCTCTCTCTCTCTCTCTCTCTCTCTCTCTCTCTCTCTCTCTCTCTCTACCTCGAGTCAACGTGCAGCACCGAGAAAATCACGAAGTAACCGTGTACACAGGCCTCTACGTCAGGGAAAGAAAGTAACAAAGGAAGCTCCGAGAAACGCGAGATTTCAACGCGGAGGAAAGACGATTCTTCCCGTAGGCGAAAGAGATACGTCTATATATCATCGTGACAGCCGCGCACGTAAGGACGGCTTGACGTTTACCTGATAGAACAGATCGAACAGCACGTTTTCCGGCAGATAGGCGATATACTTTTCGTAGATGAAAAATTTGTCGACCACCGCGGATACGCTCATCTCATAGAGAGTCTTCGTCGAGAACACCCGTGCCTCGCGTCCTTCGGCCATTTTCCTAGGGCCTCTGATATTCACCAACACATCCACGGTGTTATCGCCGTCACGTCTTCATGCGCGTATGCTCTGTGATACTTCGCTATCCGACCGCCAGCATTAACCACCGCCGCCCCCTCCAGCATGCCTATGTCGATCGCGAATAGATGGTAAGTGAAGCGCCAAAGGGAGGAAATGGGAACCACCGAAGAAGGAAAACCTCGCGATCAATGATGTCTTACCATGTCGATAGGAGGGTTTGCCACGATATTAAGAGCATCGTTATCCACCGTCAAGGCCCATTTATCGAGAATACAAATCGGAGGTTGCGCGATGCCGCGTTTTCGAGCATTCGCGCAGGAGGGCGGCACCTGATAGTTCTCGCGCGAACCGCCACAATTGGCGGACTTTTTTTGACACTCTAAAAATAGAAGCGCGCTTCGATATTGTCCCGATCGTGAAAGAGTGCCGATGAATGGCGCCGGCTCTGGGCCATGCCTTTTCCAACGAGGCCCAATCTCCGTTTTTTCAGCGCCAGCCGAAAAGCACGATTCTCTGAGGTAAATCGCTCCTCTTTTGGCACCCGTCCAGTATTCATCATCGAAAAACCCTTATTCCCAATTCTTCGAACCGCCTTACCGAAAATCATTTCTAACTCAAAAACGTACCTTTAAAATCGTCGGATGGTAGTTGCGATCGAAATGAGGATTAAAATTTGAGTGCCGATGGCGATTTAAATTCAAGTCGAAAGAAATTTAAATTTAAGTTAAAAATAGATATCTCGGAGACTTGGAATATACATATGCGACCAGGATGGCCGATCTTCCGGGGGCGGCCAGGTGCGAGGGAAACGAATCGGACGTACAACCGCCTGTAAACGATGAACAACCCTCCTCGAACACTGCCAACGACGATCAATGCCCTCGGAATCTGGATGAAAGCTTCGCATGTTCCCTCTACGTTTCGCGTGCCGACGGTCCTCAGGACTGTGGATTTCAAGGTGATAGCGCGTAGCGATTAAACATGCTAATTTAGTTTCTAGCGTTTGTCCTTTCGCAAATCGTGGTGACGTAAAAAAAAATTATGGAACGACGATACGAGCGTTGAACAAAGACATATTCCATTGTTTAGTGCACATTAAAAGACATTCCTCGACTTCCAAACAAATGTCCGGTGTCGAACGATTTCTCGCATATTTCGCTTTTCGCGAGGAGCATAAAGACGAGCGATTCGCCAGGTGGGGAATTGCTGAAATCGAATCTGGAGGCGGCAATACGTTTGTGCAATCCATCGGGTAACTGGCGCGTGTCCAAAACTTCCCGCGGCCTGATCGCGGCCTTCGTCCGCGAAATCGATGCCGACAAGCTTCTGCAACGAGGCGATCTGGCACGTTCCTTCGGAGGACCCGTACAAGTAACGTCCCCAAGCCAATGGCTCGGCGCAGAATACAATGGAACTTTCTCTTTAAAAAAGTTTATTCGAGGGAAAGTACATTTTCGTTCTTATTTTATCGTACAATGAGAAACCTCCAGAAAAGGAGTATGTATTGGGACGAATCTCAACACGGCTACTTTGCAAATAACTTGTGGCCATTTAATTCGTGTTTTGGAGGTAGAAGCACTTCCGTATATCCGCGCGTAAGCTATACTCGTTTATCAAAAGGTGGCACGTTTCTCGGCGAGAGATTCGCGGTATCGACAAGCGGTTCTGTTGCGCGACGTACCTTGGGCGGTGCACCTCGAGGATGTCAATTCGGCCTTGAGGAAGCAGGGAATTAGCGCTGGGAGCGTCGAACGTTACCGACAACACGTTCGCGTCGAGGTAAGCACTTCTCGGCGCTCTTAAATCGCGGGGACCGTGCGTAAGGCTAAGCAACTTCGGCGATACATAACGGACGCTTAGTCGAGCCGTAATCGCTTCGTAAGATAAAGAGCGATGCACGAGCATGATCCAGATGCGAAATAGGAGTATATTACGCGTAACTTTTCCATTTATCTTATTGTCACTCGAATAGAGAAACGGGCCCGATCATCCTCAAAGCTGTGTCAAACCGCACTTTCCCCGCTCGAATAAAGATGTTTATCCTAAGAATTTTTCGGCACGCGAAACGATGCAAGAGATTTCAGTATCGTATTATGAGCGAGAGAGCGATCATGGAGCCGCACTGGTCGCTGGATATAGAGAAAAATAGCCAGGATCGAGCCTACAAATTCGGCGACTCGAAATCCGTTTTAAAACAGGCGTCTAGATCTGACATATAAAATGAAAGAAGATACGAGAAAGAAGGTGGATAATTGGTCTCGTACAGGTTCTAGAGGCGGGTCATTACGAAGTTCTGTTGCGACAAGGCTTGGATTTTTTCGGGGCGGCCAGATTTTGCGCCGTGCCAGAACGTTGCTGGAGGAACATCGGCGGAGGAGGTCCGGCGCAGGTTCTACCGGCCGGTAGAAATCCTTCGGCGGAGGCGTCGAACCTCCAATCGTACGACGGAGTGCTCCAGTGCTATCGCTGCCAGGGCTTCTGGCACGTCGCGGCCAATTGCAGACACCTGCCGCGCTGCGTGCGATGCGGCGAACCCCACAGCGTCGAGTTTTGCCCGAGGCCGAGGAACAGCCCGATTTGCTGTCACTGCTCCGGGCCCCATCATGCCGGTAATCGTTATTGGCCATTCATTAACGCCAGAACTCTCCCGAAGGGGTTAAATGGAGCCATTTAATTATCGGCATACCGTAACAAAGTCACTAAAGTTTCTCCACGTGCGTCCTCTTAAATATGCGGAGACTTTGGTAAGAATTTAAAGACGCATCTTTTAGAACGAGTCTCGTGCAAATTTTAACTCGCAAAGATTTATTCTCGATCGTTGACGATTATTCGGCTAGAACGTTAAGAAGGTAAGGAGAGGCGTGTAGCGTAATATTCCTATATCTCAAGGTAGTGCGTCATCCCCTAGCGAAGCGCAGTGCGATATGGCTAAGGCGATGCTAATGGTTCGAGCGCGTTTTCTTTTCTCTGATCGTTCGAAACTCCAGGTTACCGTCAATGCCCGGTCAGGCTTCAGCTTTCGAACTCGACGCCCATCAGCATTACCTTGAGCACGGCCAGAATCGGAGAACAGCGGCCAGTGAGTACGAACGATAAATCGAGCGCCACGTCCCAGGAACAAAATTCCCTCAAGCAGACCCGTTGATGCTTCCACCATTCTGCAAATTTGCGTTTTCTTCGTTGCACAAATGCGATACAAATGCGTGGATGCATCGATGGAGAATACCTCGTGGGAAATCGCTACGCGCACCCAACACGATCTTCTTGGACCAATGAGATCGATGTGGTCGTCAAATTATTTTCCAGTCTCGATATACGTACGTTCTTTTTGATACGCGTCCTTTAATCGCGAGAATGATCGCTGTATATACCGACTATAGTCGAGTTTTTACAAGAATTTTTTTTCAGCGCTTTTTACCCGATTTGTAACGATACTCTTTGTACAAGATGAAAGGCATTAAAATGATTCTCATAGAGATTTATCACGCAAATGGAATTTTTCTTTGCGTAGACGTTGTTTCCTCGATGCGTGGGTCATGACCCAGATCGCGTCGGCTGGAGACGTACCGCGCGTGATCCCAGGAGGAAAAAGGTCGAAGAACCAGATTGTACCGCGAGATACGTTACTTTTTATTTCCCCGTGACTCACTTTTCTTTCACTTTTTATCCTTTCCTTATTCACTTTTTCTGCCGCTCCGGCGTACCCACCGTGACAAGGTAAAATTGTAGCAAAGGGGCAAAAGCGCGGAAACTTCATAACGCTCCGTGTGCAAGCGCCGGGAATATATATCGAATAATTCGTATCGAGCCGAATATTGTGCATTACGCGCATAGATGTTGTTCGTTACCGTTGCTAGTCTGTCGCGCGTTTAGTCGCGGCAGCAATCGGAGGTTTACGTAATGGCGAGCGAGTGCGAGCCGACAGACGGAGTTCTGCATCGGTATTTCAAGCGTTTCGCCTTTAAATGCGTTCTCAAAATATTTGCATCCGACAACAACGTAATAGAGGGTGGCGCACGATAAACTGGGGCGGTTCCCAGCTAATCGTGCACTTCCGACATTTGTCAGACCCCTTCGAACGATCTTCCTCGGAGGAAAATCGCGGAAACGAGGTAAAAAGAGGAAAGTGCGATGTCGCAGGCATCCTGGCAGTCGGATCACATCCAGCGATCGTCCTACTTTCCACGTCCTAGTCTCTCACCGAATCTGGGCCCCTCCCCGTTCAGGTGTGTTGCCTTCGCAGCGCGATTATTCCGGGAGGCGCTATAGGATGGAGGGGAAACCTGGCGAGCCTTACCTTTGGTTCCCCACATCTCTCCATTCGATCGGTCTGCCCTGCCCGCCGTGGCATTCAACTTCGTCAACGGTGCGTCCTGCATTATAGATATGCAAGGCGTATCGTTCGCAGAACCTCGAAACCAGTCGGGATCGTAGCAAAGATCAAGACCCGTGGAATTTCCTTGCGCGAACCGTGCCCGCTGCGGAAGTATTTCGAAATGAGAGGATTCCATAGAAAATGGGAAATGGTGCTTCGAGAAGAGACACCGAGGTTTCCGGTGAGTTCGGTAGGTTGGTTCCTCGTTTCATCGGCTGGATCGATCGTCTTTCGGCGGCGAAGAGAGTGACGTACGAATGGAGAATGTTCGAAGGGCGGAAAAGCGATTAGAGTCTACCGATACGGTGCACGCCAGTCGGAAAAGCCTTGAAACCGATCGGGATAACAGCGAAATTCCTCGTGCGTGAAATTTCTTGCGCGCGCAGTGCTCCGTACGAAAAACGTTCGAAACGAGGCGATTTGGGAGAAAAAAGAACCGGCTTTAGAGAAGAAACGGGGATCGACGCGATAAGATTATTAGCTTTCTCTCGGTCGGTACGTTTACGAGAACGCGTTTGAACGGCGCGGAGATAAGAATGATGCAAGGATAGAAAGTTAAATGGAAGCAAAGGCGAAGAACCGATAAGCGATTGGAGTGGATAGAAGGTTGACCGAATCGAAGGACCGAACGAAGAGCGCATCGGAATGACGGAATTACGGACTTCGGTGGTGGCCGTGGTTAAAAACTGGTTGTCCTCGAGGAACTTGTCTATTTCTTCGTAACGTACGAGCTGTCGGCGCGGCTTCTTATCGTAAATGAAACAACAAACGCGTCTAATTGGGACACTTGACTTAACTTACGTCCATTCGCTCGATAATAACGACCGTCAAACTGCCGTCGGTTTTTCCGTTTATACAAGAAAATGGATAATGATGATCCATCAGTTTTGGACGGTAAATGGCGTACGTGATAAATTAGCCATAAAGGTGTGTTACGTCCATCATATCGAATAACCGTAGGAAGCGCTGAGCGCTTCATTCGGTATCCTTCGAATACTTTCCTGAGTCAGGGCTATGTATTTCATCGTAAGACGACGAGGAAACTTACCAAAAATTGTATCCAAGAACGGATCGAGGATTAAAATCCACGACGTCATCTTTTCAGATCTGATCCTCGTAACCGCAGAGCCATGAGGATTTCGTGGATGCATTATATAAAAGCGTGATCGACGGGACGCCTGGTAGAAGCTGATCGCGTAAGCAAAATGCACATGTTTGGATGGACGGTGTTCCTGATGGTAACGATGGGCCGTCCAGGCTCCCAAGAGCCCACCTTCTTCAAAAATACGTTCAAAGGCTTGGCCGGGGTCGTGCCAGAGCCGTTGACTCCGGTTGGCAGGATAAGGGTGGTTTATTATCACGAGCAAACAGTGGCGGTGGTGGACCTTGGACCTAACAACGAGCTGCTCAACTGCGATCTTGTCGAAGTTTAGTGAGTTATCGGGGAAACCGGGGAAAACGACTCGTAAATCGGTTAAAAAAAATACAACGCGAAAAGAAGTGTAAAAAGAAAAAGTAGTGTACCGTAAAAAAGGGACTTATGCCATTATTGGTTATTATAATGGCTGGTCAGAACGCGATAATCGGCTACCATTGATCGATGTTAAACCTTTGATCCACTTTTTTACGGTTTCTTTTGAAATCTCATCGAATTGTCCATGTTGTCAAAATGCATTGAGTTGCCGATCTCTTAATTTGCTAGAATATTATTTTAATGAAAATATCTCTTTGCCATTCATAAAAATATCAATGTCCTTTGCAATATTAAAAGTGAAGCGATGTGTAAGAGAACGAGTTAAGGGCACGGAGATGATGTTAAGGGCACGCGCTTAACGACAATATCCCCGCGTTTCTGTTGCGAGATCATTATTTGGATTTTCTCTCGAACGTGAGATCACAGCTCGGAAGGTACCTTTCCTCTTGGTTTCAGCGAGCGGAACGAGGCCGCAGAGGTGTTGAAAAATTTGTCAACGACCTTGAGACCGAATCTCGTCAACCTGAAGGAAATGACAACGTTGATGCAACAGTGCGAATTGTTGGACAAGTTGCAGGCAGAAAGCGCGGCTGCACTATCGCCCAGCTCCTTAAGCAGGGGAAATCGCGTCGTCGTCAGTTCCTTGACGCTGCTCTCGGGGATTTTACCAGGTTTCTCACGCCATCGATTTTTTCGGATAATACTTTTCCTCGTACCGTACAGAAATTAACGCATTTCTCAAAATAAGACGGGGCCCGATCAAACATTCCTCCTTGATAGTATTATCGTCCATTATAAAAACTCGTTTGATCAAATTCAAGCAAAGTTAAAAGGTATCGTATAAAGTTTGGAGCTGACGATATGTAATTTCAGGCACGAAGTGGTGCGGCACGGGTGACATTGCCGAAAATTATCATGACTTGGGCCAAGATGCCCACATCGATAGGTCAGGTCGAAAAGAGGGATTGCCTTGATATGATATCTAATAAATTTTCAAAATCATTTTTTGGCTACTTTTTTCAGGTGTTGCCGCACGCACGACCTTTGCCCCGTGAAAGTACGGGCGCAGCAAACGCGTTATAATCTGACAAACTATTCTATATATACCAAGTAAGGGCAATGTGATTTAACGTAACCATAATGTAATTGAAAATGTTTCGTTGCATTTTTATTCGCAAAGTGCCGTGATAATCCTTAACGCATAATGAGGTGTTTCGGCGAAAAGCATACGCGCTTATATTTACTTATTTACGAGTATATACGTATGATGAATACAAATGTCAAATTTTGTCAAGGCCAATAAGCTTTTTTTTACAGGTCACACTGTATTTGCGACGATGCACTTTACAAGTGCCTGAAAGCCGCCAATCATCCTACCGCAAATATCATGGGTCACATATATTTCAACATGGTCAAGGTACCTTGCATCGAAGACGTATCAAATAGTGATCGCCCGCCGTTTGGTGTAAAAAGACGATTTATTTCTGTAAAAATGAGTTATTGAATATTTCCATGTTAATAATGCACGGTGGTTACGCATTGTTCTTTTCGAGCATTAGAAATAATCTTTTTCTATTTATCGTATTAAGCACTCTTTACGGAAAATATAAGAAGTGTAAGAGATATCCACCTAAGAAAAGTATATATGTAATACATTATTTTGTATAGCATACCTTTATAAAAAATTGTAATCTTCTATTATACCATGTATATAACTGGTTGCGTGACCGACACAAGTGCTTGTTTGAGGGACGACAAAAGCGGCACGATGCCTTTTATAGTTTGCGAAATATTGGGAGAATCGTGGTTGCATAAATTTCCTGTAAGATATTCTTAGTGAAATATAGGTTGGAGAATACGATTAACATAAGTGCAAGTATACTTGCCTATCAACCACAAGGTTTCTTTCCTTACGTGTATATGTTGATGCGCTAATAATTTATTTAACAAAGTTTCTAAAGCGTGTCGCGTGTATTTTGGATTGTCTAAGAAAATTGTTGCACACTGCTCGGACGATGTGCATATTGTGTTAGCTAATATACGTACAGATGCAGTGACCTGTTTGTTATAATTAAAACTATTTAAATGAGACAATTATTGGCTTTGATTTATCACGTACCTCGCTGGTAATAAGTAGATCGGCCACATCAGATTCATGTAAATAATCAATTACTTTTGGCAATGCGACGTAAAGAAACCCGTTACACGATGGCACTGAGGAGACTAAGGCAAGAAGCCAAATAAAGTTTGAATCTTTATACGAAAAGTCTCTTTTGATTACAGCTTGAGCGATTTCAATGAACTCGTCTTCTCTAAAAGAAAAATCAAGCTCACTATTTTGATGTAGCTCTTATTTAGTGTTTGCTCTTTTAAACATTGCATATTTCTTACGTAATATCGTGATATCCAACATGTAAATAATGCACAATCGCGTAAGTCACCGAGGATACTATCGAGTCATCACAGTCTCGCATCAAGGTAATCAAGTATTTCAAGCATCCTTGGGCAGCTAGAATCTCAAATGCCTTTTGACTTCCGGTAACCAAATTTCCTATCGTCCAAACGCACACTTCCTAATATAAAATTCAGTTGTTACCTTTGTACAACACCAGTACTATAAGCCTCTATCAATCTAATTCGATTTACCAACAGAGGACGATTCAATGTTTCCAATGCAGCAATAAGATATGGAGCAATCCTCTTTCCCATTGCGGTGCAAGCTTTTGTATTGCCAAGGGAGATATTGCAACAACAACACGCTGCGCATAATTGCAAAGCCGGATCGTTGCCAGACAAGTCTCTGACCAATGAAAATAAAACATTATTCACCTTCAAGAAGCTATTAACATGTTCTTCGCTCTACGACAAAACAAAAATATTTCTTTGCATTACACAAATAATACCTCATTTTTTAAAATACGTTGATCTCAATATGCGTCTTTAAAAATACATCTTGCAAAGAAATAATGAGTTACTCCGGGCATTAAAATAGGAGGAAATGAGAATTTATTTTTGATAATTTACCTGAATGAGAGCATTTTGAAGACAGGTGTATTCCTGTACTTTGAGATTTTTTTTTTTGAGAGCAAGGCCCATCTCCGTAACGAAGTCCGTTGTGAAACGGACGTTGCCAGGAACTTCTTCAAGACCGGAACGACTTTTATTCAATGCCCTTATGCGATGTTGCTTTCTCTCGGATGACGCGAGTTCCCGCAGTTCTTCTCGCATAACCTCAACCGCGGTATCGCCTCTCGGGGACAATGTTCTTTCCATATTTTTTCCCCAAAATTCGGGATCAAATGAATTTCATACAAAGAGAAATGGTTCGAGATTTTCGCACCTCGCGGTATTTGTAGGCAAAGAGACCATTCGCGATAAGGTACCGGATGCATAGATATATGTACACTCGAAATCATTGATTTGTTCCGCGATCCCTGAAGGGGAACAAGGAGTAGCTGGAATACCACCGTAGAGGTACCAAGCGGCAGGGATCGTCTTGACCTGATTTATCGACTCTACGATCGACGTACGCGCGATTTACAAACTGCGCAGAAATTTATAATCGTGATTTCCAAAAAAGCAGGAACTCGAAAATTGCCAAGTAAGATATTTTTCTGGCCTATCAAATCGAACGACGCGCACTCGATCGTGGATTAATTTGCGAGGGATGGTGGAATGTACGTATGTGCATCGCGAGGGTGGAAGAAATGACGATTCGCATAGTTATCGCGAGTAAAATTCCAAGAAATACGAATGGTCGGATAATGTACAAACAAAGACTCGGTGCAAGGTGACCGTTGACAAAATGAAATTTTTCAATTTTGAACGACCTCGGAGGTCGGCCGCATCGGTCGCCTTACCGAGGCTATATAAGGCGGCGCGGACGGGCGGAAATCATTCCTCGCAGTCCCAG
>JBCFXI010002214.1:0-27976 GCA_038496175.1 Ampulex compressa | reverse complement strand
CAACAGAGAGAGAGAGAGAGAGAGAGAGAGAGAGAGAGAGGAAGAGCGACGGCGAGGGGCGGG
This sequence comes from Ampulex compressa, assembly GCA_038496175.1. Lineage (NCBI taxonomy): Eukaryota > Metazoa > Arthropoda > Insecta > Hymenoptera > Ampulicidae > Ampulex > Ampulex compressa. The sequence goes on along the minus strand of JBCFXI010002214.1, from coordinate 27,913 downwards.
CGAGGGAGAAGGAGAGAGCGAGCTCGGGAGGGTGGGAGGAAGAATGTGTGCGCGCGCGTATACACCGGCGGAGCGCAGAGCGCGGAAGGGAATTCGAGGGAGAGAGGAAGAGAGGTGGCGGATAGGGAGGGAGAGAGAGAGAGAGAGAGAGGCGAGGGCGCGGGTGGAGGGAGAGGGATATAGAGCATCGAGAGACGCGCGCTCTCCCCCCTCCCTGCCGGTCGTCCTTCCGAACGTGCAGAAAGCGAGCGCGAAGGTGTGCGCGCGTCCAAAGTAGGTCCACGAGCGGAGAGACGGCGAATGAATATCGCCGTCCCCTCGCGGCCGGTGCGACCAATCCGCGCTAAGCGCGAGCTGCGTGAAGGCGGAACGCGACCTCTTCGCCTATATCTGCGTATTTATTATTCAGTTTGCAAATACCTGGCAAAAATGATCTCTCTCCGCGCGGCTGGATGCGCCTCGCTCCCCGGACCCGTCCGCCCGTCCAGCCGTCCACCCGGGAGGTGGAGCCAGAAGGCAAGGAGCAGGGCAGCCACCAGATATCGCCCGTTAATTTGTTAGAAACGCCACCGGTACGGCCGATTGCGCCGTGCGTAGAACCTATACGTATGCGCGTACACCTAGCCGCGTATCTACACCGCCATTCAAAAAGCACCCTTTTCGACTCCGAACCGATTTCTTCTCGAGAGGACGAACTTGCGATCCCGTACCGTGCATTTATGTTTCGCACTCGCGTCTCGAAAGAAATCGTGCCTTTTGTCGAACCTTTGTTCGGGCAACGCCTAGAAATTATGCTCTATGGGTTGGATCGCGAGAACCGATTTATCGAATATCTTTATACGTCATTACCGATACGACGAGTCGGTTTTCTCGAAACGTAAATCGAGTTTACTTTTGCGCCATCCTCTTTGAATCGCGGTGTACGCGTATGTATACGTATATACGGGCATGGATCCCAGGTAGCGGAGAACGCGCCGCCGGCAACCGCGAATAAGACGGGAGCGCTTTGTCTAATCTCCTTTTACGATACCACGACAAAATGTCGTGATAACCGAACCTCTTTGCGCCGATGAATCCCGCCCCAGCGCCATCGATGCCGCCTGCCTGCGCGGGAATCCTCTCCTCAACCCTTCCATTTACACGAATGCGTTTACGCGTCCATAACTTTGAACCACGCGAGTCGTGCTCGATGTATCGCACGAAAAATTACGATGTACGTATCGAATAGCAAATTCTCCGGACGCGATACGCGACATTTAAATTCGGATCTTTCGCGTGGACATTCGAGCTTCGACCCATCGCTCCACCATACGTTTCTGTCTTTCTTGCGATCCTTAATCGCTACTCGGTAAAGCATTTTGTGCAACGAATTGCCCGAATAAAGGAGACGCGCGCAATGTTCACGATAAAGGAGAAACGGTTCGAAAAACTGCAAGAATTTGAATGTTCGTCCATTCGACAAAGTATCGGAATCTTTCGTAATGATCGAAGATCGTTACTCCAACGGATGGCGGATTCTGAGGAAAAAGCTGTTGCGACGCGTGCCTCGGACGTATCGATGAACTTCCGCGCTCACGGTTCGTCCTCCAAATTCGTAGGAGACGATGAAAGTAAAATTGCGCGAGTGCAGGGTCCTGCGTAAAAGAGGGCTGCCGTGTACGTCGTTCTACGCAAAACATCGTGCACCCTTTCTTCGTCCGTGTGTAGCTGCGCCGTGGTCATTTACACCTCCTCCGTATGTTCCTTGCACGCCATAACATTTCCGCGCACCGCGATATCATCTCCTTCCCTCTGTTCGCCTTGCACGTTCTTTGAAGTTCGCCCGTACTTCCTGATCTTAAATACTTAAGGAAACGGCGATTCGATCGTGCGGCCAGTTACCGCGCTTCTTTCTACCGGTTGTCTCGAAACTAGCGGGTCTATCGGATAAACGATGAATGCGATCTTTGTCCATGTCGAAGATTCCTATCGTAATTGAAACTTCTATCGCTTTCTCGTGGGGACTTTTCGAGGGGCTCCCTAGAGCTGCGGTCGTGCGGCGTAGCGAGCCTTGGACTTACACGCGAGAAATCCGACGTTCGATCACTGGTGCTTTTCTTCCTCTAATGCGTAGTTCCGATGCTTTGGAACGCAACCGAAACAGCGGCTCCTGGGCCAAACGAGCCTAGCGGTTGGCGCCAAAAATAAGTCAGAGGGCCGGAGAGTCTCGATTATCCTGGCATCCTTACAAAGTATTTATTTAAAAGCTGCCATCGTTACAGAGAGTCGTTCGAGTTTGAATTCGAGCCGTGAAATCTAGTTTTCTAGTTTCGTTTAGCGACGCGTATACTCTTGCGCCGGTGATTCGGAATCCACCTTAAAAAAGGTAGGTCCTAGACGAAATGACTCTAGCGGCGGATGTCGAGAATAAATCGAAGAAGAGGAAGAAGAAGGCGAGGGACTCCCTTTGCGCCACGGGGTAGACCGTGTTGATGCTTACTCGTGTAAGTGATACGGTCCATCACTGGTCAGACGGTCACCAAATTGACGCTACGTCACGTTGCCTAACAAATTTCTGTCGGTGTCTCGAATTCGCGCACTCGGTGCTCACCGTATTCCGTTATAAGATAGGCGTCGATGATCGAACGGGGCGAAAATATAGGCGAATGGGTCTTCACCGATATTGCACGACGCTCAAGACAGCGTCCTCTTTCTCGAAGATGCGTTATCCGTAATCCGTAACCGGTAAAATGCGAAACCCATTATTTCGTACAATAACGTTTCGTTAACGATCCGATCGAATCGGTTTAAGCGTATAAAATGACGGCATTTCAAAATCGGACCGATTATTTGACGATATAACCGAATTGCACGTTTCAACGGTAACATACCAAACGTATCTCGCGCCGATCTTACCCCGGTCCATATCGTCGTTCCTATTTATCTCGTTAAACAAGCCGTGGGTAATAAAAGCAAGATCGCAAGGATGACGAATCGCGCAGAAGGCGCAGCAACCCGAATCGAAACGGTCGGTGACATCGATTTCACATCGCTAAATGACTTGGCCGAAATGATTTGGCCGACGGATCCCCGCCAAGAGCAAATCATGACTCCGCGAAACGGTCGAGAACCATTTACCAGATACAAAATTCGCTCGCCGAGCACCTTCGGCCGCATCCTTCGATATCGCGTTCACCGAATCGAACCGAACGTCCAGCCGATCTTATCTTCCTTAAGCTCATCGCTATGCGACTCCTTAAAGTATCCCTGATTATTGAACCTCGTTTAAAAACCGATAAGATCTTCGACGATCTTTCGAGATCCGAAAACGTAGCCAAGATTTCGAGATCTTTCCACCACGGATTTCTACCGATCAGGAGTTTATCCTAAGCGACGGATCCTACGAGAATACGCGTATAATAGAACCGTACCGTTTTACTTTTCGTAATAATCACCGTACCAACGTATTCGGATGCGCTGTAGTAAACTTCTTTGCGAACGAGAAATTATTACCGAGAGAGAGGAAAAGTAGCCCGTTGAATTCGAGCGGTTCGTTTTGCAACGAAATTCGTGATTCGCAAATAGTCCGTTGATCGCTATGTATTTACGCGATACGCGAAACTTTTAGCGTCGCTTAACCGACGGAACTAACGTAGCGCATTATTTCAATCTTGCGCTCTTCTCGGAGCAGCTTCTATACGTGCACGCGTATAAATGTATAAAACGAATTCTAAAATCGGACGATGGAGAAACGTGGAAATTCCAGAAGTTCGATGCACGACGAGCAAAACGGTTGATAGGAAAAGAAGAGGAAGGAAGATTGGAGCAACCGGGAGCGGAGTTCTGTTACATCCGTTTTTCCCGAGGAGCGTACGGTTCAAAGTTCGAGCTATTTTACGCCCTAGTTCCTCCGCAGCTCGTACCCTCAAACCGTAACGCCGCGACCTCTCCCTAAAGAGAAACGCGACGAATTAGAATTCGCGTAGCCTCGGGAGTCACACTTGACGTAGCAAATGGCCGGACCAAGGAGGCATCGGTACTTTCCACGAATCCTCTTTTCCTCGACACGGAATACCGCAACCGGCTTTCTTCCGGTCCCAGCGACGGCACACGTGTGGATTTTCCAACCGAAACGCTTCAGCGCCACCGAGCCAAACTGGAACGACGCGAGACCTCTCGGAAATATCGGTTCGCTCGACACTTTAACGTTCGTGTTAACGAATCACGCGGCAAGGCAGCCGTGTTGAAATTAATGGCACGTAAAACCGAAAGAGGCGGGCGTCGCCCGAAAAATTGTGCGCCACCGAGATCGCGCTCGTAACGTGTGCGAGGTCGGAGAACGAATCTACGAGGCACGACGCGAATGGTAAGTACGATTATATCCAAATTTCACGACAAACGATCGATCGATTTTGAGCTTCGATCGTTTTGCACGACGATCTTTGTCGCGTCGCACTTTGCAAATATCCGTACGCGTCCTTGGTCGATAACGCGTTAAACGCACGCGATTTTGCGGCCGTCCAAAGTAATCGACCGTGAAGCGCGTTCTCTGGTTCTCCGTCTTCATCGCGAGAACTTTGAATCGCTTTAAATTACTTTATTTTAGGCTCGCTTTGCATCGCGCCTACTTTGCCTCGCTTTGCCTCGCGATATACGGACGATCCTTCGAAGTGCCGGCCTTTCGATCTATGTACATAGATTACGCGCACATTATTTGCACCTTTATACATTGCGCTTAACGGAATTAACGATCGCGCTTTCCGTCACGATTAACATCAGAAATGCCTCGAACGTTTTTACCGGCGCTGCTTTTATTCCACGTGCCCGATAATCGCGTCTCTATCGCGCCGCTATACAAAGACGGAGCTAGCAGTTTTTGTCGAAGGATATTACAACGAGTAAAAACGAAGCGCGATGAGCTACTTGGAAACTCGTACTTACCCGTTGCAGATTCGAGTTCGTCATTTTCACGGCGAGGAATGCACCTTGACTCTCCATAGGCCACGATGACTTAGAAGTAAGGTTCCACTTACGCGCTTTGTCCCGAGGCAAGCCTATAGTCGCATTTGAGCTTTGAGGATCGTCGTAAATGAAAAGGCCGCCCTATGATCGCCGAGTCGCTCCCGATCAACTTTATTATTTCTCTCCAGCGCGGAACCTATCCCTACTTACGGTGCACGCTCCAAGATTTCCCAGGATTTTTCTGCATCGCATAGGTCGACGTATCGATACTTTTCCTCCGTCTTCTATTTCTTCAAGAGTATCTTTAAGTCGGCAGGTTTATCGTTAAAGGCGCGAGATTACGCGGAAAGATAGATTAAGTAATGGCGCTAGTATCGGAGCTGTAAAAGAAACGTGGGTTATCCAGTATTACCGGGGGAAATGCGCCGAGGGCCTGGAGGAATTTTCCTCGCTCCCAGCGGGAGCACCTCGTTATCGTCGTTCCAGTGATCCTCGGCATCGGTCGAACCGATGGCTGGCAAGCCTGGCCAGGCGACGCGGTCCCCTCGCCGTTTCACGGCGGCCGTGTGCCCTCCTCGCTAGGAAATAAGAAATTTTCTTAAGAGATGCGAGCCTCCGCGAGGGAGGAGGCCTAGCCAAGCGAACATAGTTAATTTAGATTGTATCGCGTGAGAAGCAGGAAATGACGAAATATCCTGAGTGCTGAGTTATACACGGCCGGCTGGTGTGTGCCACGGCTCGTTCCTCGGCCCTCCTGTTCCTCGGCTCCTCGGCTCCTCGACTCCTCGGCTCCACTCCTCGACTCCTCGACTCCTCGCGACCTCGGCCGCTCCGCGCCGCCGACACGCGAGGATCCTACTCTCTTTTTTATTACTATCCTCCTCGATCTTATTACTCTTTTTATATATGTCGTCTTCCCCTCCCGCCCCCTTACACGTCTTTCGTTCTCTCCGTATACCAAGGGACTCTTTGCTCCGTTAAAAGAAAAAAAAAAGAAAAATAATAATAATAATAATAATAATAATCCGCGTCCATTTTTAATCCCTCATAATCTAGGTTTCTCAGAATTGTCAACAACCTCGTCGTGCTTCGATTCCGATTTGAATCTGGAGGGAAACGAAGGGTGATTTAGGACGAAACGCGTAAAAGGAAGAACGCTTCAAAGTCGTCGTGAGCCGTGGAAGGCCAAAGGCGAATATAATCGAGCAGAATCGGTTTGGCGATCGTGGCGCAACATTTCGATTCGCGATGATCCACAATCCGGAGGAAAACGATGATCGACCAAAAGCCGAAGGGGCCTATGAGATGTCGGGCTTAAACGATCGTACGTAACGGAGGGTTAACGAATGGACGAACGACGGATCGAATTGGAGCGGCAATTTCGCTAGTGGCGCGCAGAAATCGCCGTGGCCTGCCGGCGGATGTGACGCGGGAATAATTTGTCACACGTGATTGGAGACGGAGGACATAATGAAGGCCCGAGTTCCGAGTACAACGTTGGCCGTTTAACCGGACGCGGGGACGCTTTAAATCGTATCTGCCGCGTCCCCGATATTTCGATCGGTATTCTCTCGAGAAGCATCGATACGAGAGGCAACGTCCGACTTGGAATTTACGAGATAAGCACCGCGTGGTCGAACTTGACATTTTTTTTAACAAAATTGTCGGCGTTAAGAATGATATCGAGGGGGGAAGAGGGAAAGAGAGAGAAGGAGAAAGAGAGATAAAGCGTGAACGATCGCAACATCGATGATGTCATACCGAGGTTTAAGATCGTTACCGATGATGCAAATGGCGACACGAGGCGGTACTAATACGCGGCGGATAATGGCAGACGCGTACGGTTCTAGGGTCTCCGGACACCTCCTGTACGTTTGCGAACACCGCCGGAGAACATTACGAATATAGTTTTTAGTAGAAGTAGTTAAAACCGCGCTAACGTTGAGCGTTATAAATAGTATTTCTTCAAGAGGCGATATAAAAAAAGTTACCGCTATTGAGTCTGAAACCGTATCGCTGGGATATTAATCCGAGCTTACCGAGTATCTCGAGATTCGTGACGCGACATTCCGACGCAAAACTCAAATGCGAAAATATCGATATTGGGGAATATGGTTTAGCGGAGTGAAAGGAATGAGAAACAGTGCTTAATGCCAACGCACGAAACCTGGTTTTCCTCGTTCCACTCCCATGATGCTTGGTCACCTGAAGAGTTACTATGCCCAATTAACCCTTTGAGAACCGTACGCTTCCCGGGCATTACCACTTCCGACGTTGCGATAGTTTTTACTATGCAATTTTTTCAAGTTCGCCAAAAGAGATCCTTTCTCCATTGTGCAACGGCGAGACGCGTACCTTTTTCAAATCTTCCAATGTCCTGCCCCTTATTGCGCAAACGGTACATTTGCCTCCGATCCTACCCCGACGTGCGAGGATTAACGGGACGTTGTTGGGACTGCGCTATCTTTTTCGTACGGATGTCCTTTAATTACATCCTCGCGATTAAGAGTTGCGAAAGAAATCGAACGAAAGGGCGTACAACATCCGTCCGTCTATCTCCAGATTGACGGATCGATTAGAGGCCGACTTAGGAGTGTACGTCTGGAACTTGATTTACGCACGTTTCCAAAAAGCTGCCCTCGAGTTCGTGGTTTATTGCCGTAACAGCCGCCTCTCGAGTGCGTGGCAAAGATGAAAAAATGTGCACCAGTTTTATCGGTCCGATTAAAAGCCGAGCCCCGAGTGCGTATAAGAAAGTTGATATTCGCACGTATCTAAGAAAATGGCTACGAGTTCACGGCTTATTCGTGTAAAATCCTATTTTGCCGTTGGTAGGAAAAAATAAGAGTGTACGGTTTGCTTATTTTTTTCCAGATTGGCGGATCGATTAGAAGCTCGTTTAGCAATGCAGATCTAGAACCTGATTTTCACACGATTCTACGGAGATACATAATTTTGAATTCACGGTTTATTAATGCAAAGTCCCACTTTGCGGTTCGTATTAAAGGAGAAAAGTGTACGATCGTGAAAAGCGCAGAAAAAATTTGCGGTTGGAAAGTGTTGCACTTTGCTCGTTTGCTTCGAGATCGATGGATCGATTAGAAGTTCGTTTACAAGCGCAGATCTAGAACCCGATCTTCGCACGTTTCCAAGAAAATGCCTTCGAGTTCGCGGTTTATCGACGTAAAATCATATTTTTCCGTCAGTCGCGAGAAAGAAGACCGTAGACTTGTAGCCGCGCTGAATGTTGTCGTATAAAACGACGAAAATCAATCCGTCACTTTGTCGTCTCTGAGTATGTTTTTGCAAACACTAAAATTTCTTTTTTTTTTTTTCATCGAGCGCGTGGAGTCTTTATGTACAACGGGTGCGGGCTCTCACACCCGAAGAATAAAAGATATACGCTTCCTCGACACACGCAAAAAAGCGAACAATTTTTTTCAATTTTACTTTATAATTTCTTGTCACGGACAGATTAATCCCAGAACCGTTTCAGCAGCGCGCACACGAGACCATATTCTCGTGTCAGCTACCAAGCGAGGAAAAGCGACTTAAGCCGAGTCTTAAATCCCTCACCTGTGACCGAGACAGTTCACGATACAGGAACACCAATCGCGAACAGCTCAACGACTGTGACGCGCCGAGACCTGCGTACAAATTTCCACGAAAATAATCGAACGCACACCTCCGATATTCCATCGATCGTAGGACGGCACCGATCATAACGCTCGAAGACATTTTAGGCGGCGATTAAGAGTGGGATCGACAAATAATCCTTCGCATCGATCATACTCCATGGATTCTAAGATGCGTATCAACGTGGGAGACGCAAAAATAAGGAGAAACACGCGGCTGATAATCGATGCCGTACGACGATTCGGATATCAAAGGGTCTATCAAAATTTCACCTGTCAATACGTAAGGAAAGAGTGGGAAGAAAAATCCCAGCGCAGTTCAGCGAGCAACGGAAAAATTAATAAACCCGGTTGAAAAGCAGTTATAACCACTGGCGTGCGCATCGATAATATTCCAGAAGCTCATTAGCGATCCAGAAACGTCTATCCCCTTCCTACCGGTAATTATCTGGTACAACGCGACTACGTACCTACGGCGTATAACAGCAGATCAACGCAACGATTAAGCTCAAAAATAGTTCATGGGAACCTAGGTAAGCTAATCTCAATCGCATTAGCGCTGTTCCATACGCATAAAATGCTTTCCAAGAAGGAAGCACTTGCACGCATCTCTGCCGGCCCCGAGGTCATCACTTTCGAAAGTCGCGGCGGTATCTCGCCACGAATAAAATCGCGGTGTTCGAGAAAAAAAAAAAAATAAACCAAGACGCGACGAAAAAACGGTCTCGTTCGCGAAATGACGAGGGATAAGATCGTCGGAGGGATCACGACAGCGGGCGACGATGATAGTTCGATGAGCGCGGTAATTCGACGAGGAAGAAGAGGAGCGAAAGAGGAGCGACCGAGGCATGAATTTTCATAAACCATCCCGGCTGTACATGCGCTCTCGTCATTTCTGGTACGATAACCAAGGTCGCGTGTACGGAGTCAGAATCGTGCGCTCTCGTTGGTGTTTCACGAAATTTACGAGCGGCCGCGATACGACACGTTGGGTCCAGTTTAGCCGGAGAAAAAAATGACGGTTCGCCACCGAAGGAGCTACCCTGCATATGCAGGTACTTATACACGCTTTCGCCGTGGGCCGTGCCTCTCTCTCTCTCTCTCTCTCTCTCTCTCTCTTTCTCTCTCTCTCTCTCTCTCTCGCTCTCTCTCTCTCTCCCCCATCCCCCTCCACCCTTCACCTCTTCCTCACTCCCCCGCTCGCTCTCGCGCCCTGCGCGCCGCTCGATACACATAAGGCTCTCTCGCTCGCTCGCACGCTCTACCACCCGCGACCAGCAGGCGGAGGTAAGGCAGGCAGGCAGGCAGGCAGGCCGAGGCAAGGCAGGGCAAGGCAAGGCAAGGCAAGGCAAGGCAAGGCAAGGCAAGGCAAGGCAAGGCAAGGCAAGGCAAGGCAATGCAAGGCAAGGCATGGCAAGGCAAGGCAAGGCAAGGCAAGGCAAGGCAGGCCGGGGCAAGGCAGAGTCTTAGGCCAGGCCAGGCCAGCCAAGAGTCGTGTAAGAAGGGGTTAAGAAACTCTCGAACTGAAGTGCCTACACCGGAAGCAGGGGCCTTGCTTTCTGGGCTAATAACCCTACCCACATCGACGCGCGGCATCTGCGTGCGCGTGTACATGCTTAGAGGGGCGAAGGAGGGAGGGAGATGGAGGATCGAGGGGGCTCGAGCAAGGTGCTCCGGCCGAGGAGGACGGACCGAGAAAAACTACGAGGAAGAGAGGGAGAGGTGTAACGTACCGCGGGGAAGCCTTATGCGTGCACGTATACCGCCACACTACCAGGACTCCTTATCGGCATGCAAAGCCAGATTTTATGTGCGATCGACCGCTAAGCCTCGGGATTCATACGCAAATCGCGATCGAGTTAGACGCACGCGAACCGCATGGGAAAATGATGAGTCGGACGTAATCCCAGAGGGAACGGGGTTCGTCTCGCGATTTTGACGGATCGTTCGAGACCGATCGGCGAAACTTTATTCGCGAGACGCGCGAGCATCGTCGATTTAAACGAAGAATTTAAGAATCGAAGCGTACCTCGACGCCCGCCGCGTCTTCCCCGCCGATTCTTCGCGCGTTTCTACACTTTCCATACGCGTGAAACGAGTCGAGTATTTTGGTGATCGCTATGGTTCCGCGTCGATCGTCGTAGATTCGACGTATTAGCGATATCAGCGATTCGAGCACCACGGATGTTTTCCCGCGAACGAAGTAAATACTTGGATTTCCTTCGCTACGCGGATATACGCAGGTCGCTCGAATCGCCTCTGAAAGTATCTGGATGGCATTATGTACGAAGAGTTTCGCGAACGAGCTATTCGAAACGCGACTTATTATCATTGCGTAATTACGGTCATTATCCTGGATTGCACCCCTTCCCCTCTTTTTCTCCACGGCGTAAACTCTGCCAAGGCGCGAGTTCTCATCGCTCTCGCACCGATTCCTTCTTTTTTCCAGCGGTATCAAGAGCGATGCCAACGTGCCAGTAAATAACCAATTAAACCCGGAATCGACTCGGACGCGAGATCCTTGCGGGAAACACCGGGTAAGGTCGTATACCAAGATAAGAGAAACGTACAAGCCTCGATCGCGGGGTAACAGAAACGCCTCGCATATCTCCTCCTCGGCCTCTACGAAACTAAGTCATAGTCGTCCCTCAACCTCGCTCGAGGTGTCCCCCGTAAAACTCGCGGATAAGAGCCGCGGGATCGAAGAAGACCAAAGAGCCTCGCGGTGTCCCTCGCGAAGAAAAAGCTGCGCCAAAGCGAGACACCGCGAGCGGGGCGCGAGCGTAACGTTTCATTAGCGGCGGCTCGTGGAACGAAAACCCAGGTTCGTTATCGCGTAAAACGGTACAGTATCCCGTTCGGAGGTCTCCCTCGGTCTCGCGTAACGAATTAAGCACCTGTACGTGGGATTAGAAGGTTTCGGCTGACATGCCCGTATCTTTATCTCCCTCTCCCCCTCCCGCCCCGCCGCTCCCCCGCTCCCCCCGCTCCCCCCGCTCTCCCCTCCTCGGACCGCCAACCGGAGCCTTTGTCCTTCTCTCGCCTCCTCCCGCTAACGCTTGACACATTCGCGCTGAGAAAATGCACCGAGCTCTCCTCCGGCACGTATGTATGTACATATATATATATACATAGGAAGGGAACGGATGTCTGGTGTGTAAGGAACCGCTAAAATGGTGTTCGGTCTTATCCGAAGATCTAGAGCGGCGATGCGAAGAGAGGCACGCGGAGGGCTATACGTAAGGTAAAAGGGGGCTCATGACTGGTTGGTTGGTTGGTCGGTCGGTCGGTCGGTTCGTTCGTTCCTTCCTTCGCTCGTTCCTTCGTCCGTTCCTTCGTTCGTTCGTTCGTTCCTTCTTTCCTTCGTCGTCGTCGTCGTCGTCGTCGTTGCCGTTGTTGCTCCTCGCCGTCGTCGTCGTCTGGCCGGGTTGGTTAGTGCCGTTACCAGAAAGAGGCCACCTAGGTTCGCAGCCGGCGGAGTTAAACCTCGAACTTTCATCGTAATGAGACACCGGGCACGAAATGACAAACGTAATTAAAGCGGACGCGGGCCGGGAGGTCAGGGATCCCTGGCGGCGGTGGGGAGGGGAGGGGTGGGGTGGGGTGGGGTGGGGTGGATGGGTGGGAGGAGCGGGAGGGGAGGCGCGCCCGGAGATTTTCACAATGGGAAACGCCGGGCGGCCGCACTCTTTTGCTCGTCACCGTCTCCGCGCCGCTCTCGCAGGATGTGCGCGCCGCCCGCTACTACGGGAATCCGCCACTCGGCCTCTCCGCCTTTCTGCTTTTCTGCCAGTCATTTTCGGGAAGGCCGAAGGGACGATGAAATGCGCGAATTCCTTCGGGTTTTGGCGGAAGCCACCGGCGAGACGCCCACCTCGTGCGAAAAACGAGAAATGTACTCGTTTGGGCGGTACGTGTCCTAAAATTGGAACCATACACAGAGAGAGAGAGAGAGAGAGAGAGAGACCGTCGCGTGCCTCTATTCGTTTGTACGCCTAATATCATTGCCCGGTTTGACGTATTAGGAATTTAAGTTATCCATCAACGCGATCATTTTTTCTCGTATGAATTCTCGATCGCGATACCGCACACCGTGTGGTAATCGTTCCCCGATGAGTCTACGCACCAAGCGGACACGATGGTACGTTTGACGCATCGGGATCTAGGATAGAGTTTGGATGCGATACGTTGGATAAGGAGTTGGACAAATAGATCGTGCGTGGCACTTTGGAGTGGACGGTACGATTTATTTACCTTACATTCTTTACTTTCGCATACACGGCCTTCGGGTCTGATAAAGGTACGAGATTTCTGCGCCCGATCTGTCATCGTCACCTGGGAGATCACCGACGACGTTTAGCTACATCTTGCCACGCGTCGCGGTCGTGGGCCGAGGTCTTCGAAATAGAGATACGCCGACGAACGGTGCGAATTATATTTTTTCACGGCTATTTACGTATATTCTTCCCGTAACTCGTTAAACATCTACGGCTCTGATTAGGGCTATTCAAAGTTGTTTCAAACATGGCTCCTCGACGCGTTCGTCCACGTTTTTGTCCGAAGGGCAAACTATCGAAGCTCGTGCGCGCGTCACCTATCCGTCGATATTCCGATTCGCAATCGCTTAAATCGGCGAGAGCCATGGACGAGAGTCTCCTCGTCGGATCGAGAATGCACGGCACTGCCAGCGACCGCGAAGTCGTGCGTCGGTCGTAGGTGTTTAGCGACCATAGAGAATTCGGCGGGCCATTCAGCCCATGTGGGACTTTTTCGAACAATCGCGAATACAACCTTGCCCCATTTTACGCCTCCCCGTGGCACAACAATGGAAACGCCATGGTACAAGACATTTCACTTTTTCGCAACGCGTCTACCGGGAGGGCCTAAAAGTATTGCGCGATTTCCTACGTCTTGCCACGAGAGAACTCTGGCCGTACACACAATGTGGATTGGGTTTGGCCGTGTACCGTAAAAGAGTAATTATCATCTTTCGAAACTAGCCTCGCGTATTTCTAGAACCGTCGGACTCTTCTCAACCCCCCCGATCGAGACCGACGTTTCTTTTAGATTTCGGCACTCGAGGCATGCCCCGATTTATTTTTTTCCGCAACGCTATGCTTCTAAAGGAAAAAGACGCTTTAATCGGGAATAATCCAAAAATCTGGAAGGTCCTTGAGCCAAGGTTACTCTCCGGTTATCCTAGATCGTAGAGGGTCGATGCAACCGCGATCTGCGTTTTGCAGTGATTTTTTGGAATCCAGGCTAATCCTCTATAACGCTCCACATCCTCAAATTCTTCTAGATTCGAACGCTCCGACCGCACCTCGACATCGACTCCTTCGTAATCCGATTCTGTAAAAGACGAATGAAAAGCAAATCTGAGTTGCGCCATTTCTTTGACGGATATAAGACTGCTGTCCGTTGTACGGTAATCGGTAAGCTTTGGGAAAATGCCACGATCGATTAGACGGTTAAATCGCGTAAACGATAAATTACTTAAAAGTCAGCGATCGCTGTAGAGGGTTAAAATCCTCGCGCTCATTCGTACGGATAAATAGCGGCGCAAAAGTTTCACGGCGTGTTCCGCTATCGGACGAACCTCCCGCTGTTGGATATTCTCGATACATCATCGCCGTTTTCTATAGCGTTACGAAACCGAAAGGTTGCTTTTCATCGACTCGATACGAAATCTTTCCTTTATCACTACGCGCATTCGTGTGTATCTTATATCGCCGGTATTTCCCGTGAACTTTGCCGAGGCACCGCGCCGCGCCGCGCCGCGCGGCTGCATCCAACCGTTTCTACAGTTATACGCCCATAACGCGAGGGAAATAAAAGTACGAGAAACGATAATACCATTTATCCCGGACATTAGAAATTCCCGTTAATTTGCTCTGCCAGCAACGATAAATAATAATCCCAAGTCCGTGCGTATTTGTGCGTGAACGAGACGCGAGATAGATCCACGTTCGGTCTCTGGCCTTTATCCCGAGCGCAATGAACGTCGGTAGTCTTGACTTTGCGAGACGTCATGGCTCCTAGCTATGCTCTTGCTGGCTTAAATATACTTTGAATACGTGCTCTCGGCGAGCAGTTATATCGCCAATAGTCTTCAAATTCTCCTTTCTTAAAACGCTAATTGAGCGCTAAGAGCGAATCCTTCATCGGGTTCCAACGAATCGGATCGCGCATCGTGCGTGTACCATTTCATCGCCGACAATAAGTTTTGTAACCATACGCGTGCCGCGAGCCTTTTCAAACGACCGCTCGAAAAATGTCAGGCGGTGCAATCGCGCTTCTCCAATTCCGTGTCGGAGAATGTCAAGCGGCGCGGTTGCGTCGTTTTTCTACACATAAACGGTAGATCTCATTGACGAGCGCTATGAAACGCGAGACGGCAAAAATTTTAGTTCGTCACGACCAGGGTAAATCCGCTTCGAATCGATCCGACTCTGATCGAACCAACCGAAGATCCAACGCGTCGAGACACCAAACGGAAACCATCGTGGATCGCGAGTCCTCGAAGCCTCATAGAGCTACGGCGGTTTAGGGAATAAACGTTCGGGCGTTACGGGCATTTCTTAAATTTTCCACGCGACGTCCATACCGTAGATCCGATGGTTCGAGATCTACTTTCGACGATAATTCCTATGCCAAACGAGCTCGGCAGAAGGTGCCGATGATGAAGAAGAATGATCGGAAGAGGGCGACAATGGTCGGGAGAAGTGCTTTACGTTCGTCTTTTCCCGTACCCTGCTTCCCGGTCACTCCGTTGTACGCAGATAAGGGACCGAGGGAGGGCAAGGGGGATGGGGGGGGGGTGTTAGTAGGGTCCATTCGATCGGCCGGATCGGAAGTGCCAGCCCTCCTCTCCCCCTCCCCCTCCCCCTCCCCCTTCCTCGGCGCTGTCCAGCATCGGCCTCGTTGCTCGACCGGGGCTCGATAAGACGCGCAAATCGCGCGAGCGCGAAATGCCGAACCTTATTTATCGGCAGTCGCGTTCCTGCGTGCGGGGCACGCCGTGCCGCGGCTGCCTTCGCCAGGAAGGCGAATACTTTTCTGTGATTCCAGCCATCCCGCAGCCGTGGCCCGCGTTACATTCCTCCTTCGATCTTATGGCGATCCCCTCGTTCGGTCGCCGGCTCGGTCCTTCGCCACCAATACCACTACAAGCACCAACACCGCGAGCACCAAGAGCGCGGGCTGCATCGGGAGAACCGGGAGAATCGGGAGGGCTATGAGCACCATGAGCACCGGCAGAAGCGGGAGAACCACGAGCACGGGGAGAACCGAGAGAGACCGGGAGAAGGAGGAAGAACCGCGAGCGCCAAAAGCACCGGGAGAATCGGGAGGACCGAGAGAAGCGCGAACACGAGGAGAACCGGGACGACCACGAGCACCGGGTGAACCGAGAGAAACCGGGAGAAGCGCGATAAGCACGAGAACGACGAGAACCGGGAGCACCGTGAGCGCCAAGAGAATCGGGAGAACCATGAGCACCACCGACACCATCGCCCCCAGCCGTGGCTTATTCACGCGCCGCGGGAGCTCGCATAAAACTGCTCCCGAGTTCGGCGGGGTCAGGGATCACGTTACCGCCCGATAAAGATCTCGCGTGAGTGATCGCCGATGATATTTCACTCGGGGATCGTCAAAGTCCACGAGCGAGCGGCTACCTTTCACCGGGCCACGCTCGTGTCGACGCGTTTCTTCGGCTTAAGGTTAGCCGTCGATTTCGGTTTACGCTCTTCGGCGTTTTTACGCGAGGCTCGCGGTTCGATCGATCTCTCCGCGGATTTGTATTCCTCCGCGCTCTTCGTCGTTTCAGAGTTCTTTGCGCTCTGCGCTCGTTCGGAATTAACCGCTCTGGTGTTTGTGTTTTTATCAAAACCCCCGTCCGCGGATGATACGATGAACGAGGTTTGAATTCGTAGCCGCTCACGCGACGCGTGTGCCATGGCCGAAACGACTGTCGCGTGCGACGTTATCGCCCAGGATCATTGGCTGGTAACGCTCTTTTTGCGCAAAGTCTTCTCTAATCGTGATGATGGAAAAGTATTTGGAAAAACGGACGAAGAGCGAGAAAAAATGCCGAAATTGCGGTATACGTACGTATCGCGTGGAGAATGACTCCGTCCACGGCGCTACCGTAGCTCCTGTTTCGTTATTTGGCGAATGGCCGATGAGCGAATATTGTATATTGTACGTACGGCAGCCTGTGAATTACAAAATGCTTTTTCCTCACCGAGAAAATGATCCTCGAATGCGAAACGTTGACTTTACCGTACTATTTTACCGCACTGCATTTATTTACTCGTTTTACCGAATAGGCGAACACGATCTCTGCGCTCACTCGAGAGGGAGCGCCGATTTAAGAGGGTAAATAGTAGCAAGGTACAACGCGATATTCCTATTTATAGATAATTATCGTACACGATGTTCGCGTGGACGAAGCGAGCGCGACGCGCTTATCGAGGAGAGCGAGAGACTTTGATGTCTCGATCGAATCTTCGGGAGCACGACGCGAACGATGCGTGACGTATCGATCTTTTTCCGCGGCTACGCGGCCCAAGAACGCCCGTGCAACGTCGTACTTCGCTTTGCGGATTACAGCGATTTGAGATTGCAGGATACGAGAATGTATCCCGCGACGGTAACCGTCGAGGATCGATTATCTTTGTCGCTCATCTCGCATGTGCGAAATGCGCTTCGGCTATTTCGATGGAAAGATGCGAAAGATCCTATTTACGTTTACCGTGGCGCCACCTCTTGCAAATTACCAGAAAATTCAAATTACCGCGCGTACATTCGCGGCGCTACGCGCAGGACGAGAAGAATGCCAGACGCGCGTTTTTTCCTTCTTTTGATTTCGTGGATCCCAAGCTCGTTTAGCCTAGGACGTCCCGCTGATTCCCGCTAGCTCCTGCCGGACTTCTCGTCGATGGAGTTACGATGAAGATATCGCATGATAAATTATTCCGATACGACGAGCGAGATTAGCACCCGAATCTTCCACGCGAAAGTCTTGACCCCTATCCACCGCAGTGTCTCGTTTCCTTTCCGCAATTTTGATTTCGCTCTTAACCCGCCATTTTTGACGACAAACGCCAAGATCATTTAGCCTAATGCGTAATATTTAACGATCGAGTCGTTTGCGATCGGACCATTCCAATCCCTCGCTTTCGTACGGTAAGTCCAACAGTTTTATAATCCGGTACGCGAGGAATTTTTCTTTGGCGGTACCGCGAAAGGGATCGAACCCGGAAATAAGGCAGGATCTTCCAAGTCCGAGCGTTGCCATCCGTTGAAAGGTAAAATTGACGCGAGATCCTCTTGTCATCGGTGCATCGCGTTTCCTCGCGCGGTATCCCACTCGCGCGTAGGTAAAGCCGATCGGCGATCGTGCCGTTTAATTAACCAAATGTGGCATAGTCCGATAAACGGCACGTATCGGTCATAAACTCGCAGCCGCCTCCAGTGGTACCGATAACGCTCTATCGTTGCCATTTTCTTACCGCCGTGCCAGCAGCCGCGTTCAAACGCACCTTTACGCCCACGTTTTCCCGTGTGCCGGGTGGAGCTCCTCGCACCGAGAGTAAACGCACACACCTGCGTCCACGCCAGTACGGCAACCCTCAAAGAAAGGAGCTATAGCCGTGTGCTGGATAGAGCCTCGAACTTACGCGCCAAACGACCGACCCGCGACTTTCCTCCATTATCGACGGGATCTCGGCTCTCAACGTTATTCCCCCGATTCTCGAAAATCAATGTCACCTAATACGCGCCGTTTTCATCCCCTGCATCGTACATTCGAGAGAGCGAGTAAGACAGTTTTGCGGGCGATGAGAACGAGGATTGTAGGTAGGACGTTGTCGCGGGAATCTTATAAAACGACTTATCGCTCGTACCGCTTACGGTTTTACGCATTCCAGGCCGATCGATTCGTCGGTACCGCATATTTTTTCAGAATATTTATACGTATTCCCGGCAACGCGTACGACGGCAAACGCGATAAGTTGGGCGTCCTTTCCGAAGCGGGAACAAAATTGGCCAGATCGGATCCCGAATACGCGGTACTATCGTCAAATATTTTACCGATGCGAGCATCGACGTGGAAAAGCGAGCATCGTTTATCCGGATCTTCCCAGATCTTCGAGAATAATTCTCGCCGAACCCTTTAACGCCGGTCGCTTAAGAGGAAAAGGAAAGAAAGGTAAATCGAGGTTAAACGCTTCTCCTATTCGCGAGGCAGACTTTATCGTCGTTATCGATCTACGAAGTCCAAGAGCGGCGATCGACGATACGGCGCGTCGATCGGGTGGAAATATTAAATTTCGGAGGAGGCACTATCAAAGGGGAGCGATAGCGCACGTGCGTGCCACCGGCAGAGCCATTTAATTTTTTTGCGTCCAATTTCGTTCGTCTCCGAGGGGATAAGATTGCTTTATCGTTTATAGCGATAATAAACGATACCGCCGATGCGGTTATAACATCTCGAAATGGCGGCGTCAGGTAGTAATTTCATTTTCGCGCGGCCGTACCTATCGCCTTAACGAACGACGCAGGATCGATGCAAAGGACGTGAGGAGGATCGTCGGGCGTTTTCAGAGGAACGCGCTTGGATAATTTCCGAAGAGAAGGAGATCTTTCTCCCCTTCCCCGCGGAATTTCGCGGATCGTGGGCGGAGGTCGATGAGAAGTCGCCGCGCGTTAGAAAATCTTTGGCGCGCGCACCTTCGCGTTGAGTCAATCTCGCGTGATGCAATTTTCTCTCGCTCGCATCGGGCTAAAAGCGGCGATCCTCGCGTTCGTAACACACCTACGGCCATTAATATTTCCTGTCCCCCTAGCCTTTACCACGTGGGCTCTCGCCGGTGCGCCGACTACCGCCGACCATTTCTAGAGGTACGTTCAAATCCTGGCTTCTGTGTGCGTAATGCAGTGGATGCGCCTCGGTCGTCGTTGGTTGTCCGACTCTTGACTCGATTTCGCGACCGCGGCTCGAGAGATATATCTCCCGATCTCCCTCCCCCCCCCCCTCTCTCTCCCTTTTCCTCTCTCCGCTGCCTCCGTCTCGACCGTTTTACCCCATCGGTCCATCTCTCTTTCGTCTCTTTTCGCTCTCTCCTCTCTCTCTCTACCCCCCCCCCCCCCCTCACCATCCCTCCTTCCTTCTCTTCCTTCGACGATACCAACGAAGCGGTGCCTCTTTGTCTTCGTTCCTCTAGGGGCCCGCTCGCCGGTACCAGCGGTATCCTCCACCCTCCCCCACCCCCCTCCCCTCACGGCAATGGGACAGGGAGATAGCAGACCCCGTCGAGGAGACAACATAAAGATTTAAGACTCCGAGATGCGCCAATAAACATGCTGGGACCGTGCAGTCAGGCCGCGCTTCTCCGCTGCGTTCGCTTCTGTTCCGTTTCATTCGGTTCCGTTCCGCTCTACGTTCTGCTCACGGCCGGGGTGCACGTATATACCTAGCTATGTACCTATGCACGCATACACGTCTACGTACTCACGAACGTAGGCGCGCGTGTACGGATGCATATGCCCATGTACGTGGGATGTACGTATGCGTTTACACGCGTACGAGTGCGAGAGGCGCACGCGCAAACCGTCGACCGGACGGATACGCCATGCGCGCGGATGCAGGTTGTCCCGATGCACGTGGTGCCGCCGCTGCCCAACGTGCCCACCAAAAGTGTCCCGATGCGTATGCAGATACGCGCTGTACCGTGAATAGTAGATCTAGATCTACGGGGGCAGATAGCGGGAGATTCCGATGCGGGGATCATGGCGACGGGGGGGGGGGGCGAATTTTGAGGAACGTTCCCTTCGACGATGGGGGCGGCAGACGAAGCGCGTGGATCCGCCGAAATCCTCATCATCGCTTCTTCGTTTATCCCCGAATCGTCCGTTCTAGCCATCGACGCGTCCTCGATACGAGCATTTGGACAAGTTCGATAACGCGAGAACGCGATCGTAGGTACAACGATGCGTGCACGGTCTAAAAAGTCTCCGCGCTTCTTGCCGATAGGAGAGGCGATCGGTTCGAATTCCCACATCGATCGCTAAGTTCGTTCGACCAACGAGTCGACCAAATCTAGCATTCGGAACGTATGGAAAAGGATCCGTGGAGAGACGATCGGAGCACTCGGAGCGTATCCTCGAGCTTCGTTTCGGCGTGTTTGTCGGTTCTTTCCAAAACCATCCCACCGGACGATTCATCGTCGCCGTGCGCCTGGACGCATTACCCTCGAGGAGGAGAGTCTCTTCCGGATAACGAGACGGAGGTGTACACCTGCCGCGTTCGCGGCGCAGGCCGGACACGCTGGAAAGTTTTCGATGCGAGGGTCGCTCGTACACCGCTAAAGTAGTAGATCGGGACACGTTGGCGGAGAGGACGGCCTGCCGAGGGGACTCTTCGCTCCGGGACCGCTCCTTCTGCTTCTCTCCGCCCCTCGCCCTCGCCCTCGCCCCCGCCCTCTCCCTCTCGCTCTCCCTCTCGCTCTCCCTCTCGCTCCCTCTTCCCTGCCTTACCCAACTTATTTATTCCCCTCCCTTTCCCTATCCTTCTCCCTCTCTCCGAGTCGCTAACTCCCTTTCTTCTCCGACTTCTTCTTTATTTCTGTCCTTTTGCCCGTTTTCTGCTTCCGCAAACGACAGCCGCTTATTTATACCCCGTCTTTGCATCGCACGGGAGCGGGCGAGGGCGCTTTTGCGTTTACTCGCCACTGCCGTTTCCACTCTCCCTGTGCCGCCCGCCACGAACCTCCCTCCCCCCCCCGCCCCTGCCATTCGCTCTTTCCCCCATCCCCCGCCCCACCCCACCCTCCCCTACCCTCCGCCACCCTCTTCCACCCGCTCTTTCGCTCCTCCTCGGATCCGTCCTCGCGCGCTTCCTCCTTCTTCCTCGCCCTGCCCCTCTGCCGCTCGCCACCCTTCGCCCCTCCGCCCCTCCGCCCCTCCGCCCCTTCGCCCTGGCTCTGCGGACCGCCACCGCGAGGCATCAACCGCGAGGCACTTTGCTCTCGAACACCGTGAGATGCGTTCGATGCAAGAGCCAATTCCGCTACTGCATCACCTGTCAACGTGGGATCGCGACCGGACAAGTCTATATTACGCGCGCCATGCGCTTCCCCCGGGTGAATACCTCCTTGAGCTCCCCTTCGGCCGATCGTTCGTCACCCCGCCGAGACACTCGTTTTTCCGCCATCCCTATGCTTCTTCTTTCCTATCTTTCCTCGAGACGCCGTTTTTAATGCCGTACGAACGACATGCGCGATTGTCGCGAACGGATAGAGCAGGTCTGGTCGGCTCGAATGGTATCGCGGGCCGCATTTACGACCTTCGAATTTCCAGCGAGGGTGCATAAATAAGAATAATGAAAGTTCCTCCCCAAGTTTTTTTCTCCAAACGTTGCTTCACAACGAATTACGTAATTATCGATTTTTGTCGCGAGCGATCGATTTCATTCGGCGATCGCTCGAATCGTTTGGTCCGAGTTATTTCTCGCCGGCTCGAGAGTCGGTTCTCCTTTCAAGGCTGATTCTTGGGTACCGGAAATACGGTGTAACGTATCGCGTATAAAATTCCGCTAAAGCGGCGGGCAGTATTCGAACTCGGATTTTCCGCGCGAAAGTCAGTGTCCGTATCCGCGACACCACCGCCGCTCCATGGTACGCCCACGTCACGTATTCTCGTTCGAAGGCGTGCCGATTTTTGTATAACGCGATTTTCAGCACTCACGGCTAAGCTCGCTCTATCCGCGCAGTATCCGGCGTTACAAGGTGGATTTCCTCTCGCCGGACTTACGGTACGGACATCGCGTAGAAATTTCTCCGAGGGTGTACACATCGACCCGCGAAGAGTCGGGTAATTTCTTCCGGGACAGCCCGTATGGTAGAACCAGTAGATATCACCAGCCGCGTAAACTACGTTGACAAACCGTAGCGGTGCATCGATCGTTGGCAATTTTCGCGCAAGCGGCAAGGTGGTCGAGGTGGGTCCCTCGACAGCGGAACTAACGGTTTACGATATCTCGTGGAAAATTCTCGAGAGGCGGCGACGACTTCCGGATGAATTTGGACAGGGGGCAAAAACCGTGTCGGAGGAGGAATAGGTGGATCGGAGAAATGGCAAGAGGGATCGCGGCGAGGGGCGAGGAGCGAGGAGCACCGGTAGAGACCGTGCGTGCCCCCGGCAAGGGGCCCGCGGAGCCGAACAAATAAATGCTGAAAAGAGGAACAAAACCGACATTATGTGGCATTAACATACAAAGTATGTCAGAGCCGCGGTCCGCAGGCATAACATAGTATCGCGGCGTTCGCATACCCCGCCCGCTTTTGCGGTGGCCCACGGCGGTGGAGAGACGCACGCTGAAAGGAGGGCGAGCAGGAGGGAGGGAGATGGAGTCGGCGGAGCGAGAAGGAGGGAGCCGGCGATTGAGTGCCGAGACCGCTGCTCGAGGTGGAGAGAGAGAGAGGAGATAGAGATGGGGCTGGAGGGAGACGGAGAGAGGGAGTCGGCCGCGGGGAGATGCGGATAGCGATAGAGAGGGCGAGGGCGAGGGCGAGGACGGGGGAGGGGGAGAGGGAGATAGAGCGATGGAGGGGGCGGCATAACGAACGCAAGAAAGTGTGCGTGCGGCGAAAAAGCAGCGAGGGAGTGAGAAAAGGAGAATGGGCTTCGAGGAGGTGAGGGACGGAGCGAGATGGCGCGCGCGCGCGCGAGGCGGGAGGGTGTAAAGGGAAGAGAGAGAGAGAAGGAGGCAGCGTTTACGCTATCCGAGTCGTCGAGGTCCGGCGATCCCTTCGGCCGGTTGTCCCGTGTGTGCCACGCGGTGGCGGCTTAACGCAAAAGGGCCCCGCCGGAGTAGGAGAGCGGAGTAGCAGAACGCGCGGGAAAGGGAAAAGATCCGAAGGCAGTAGCGAGGCGGTGGCAAAACGAAAAATCGGAGCGCGTATATCGAGTCGGCCTGCGACGAGGACGACGAAGACGACGGTGGCGGTGGCGGTGGCGGTGGCGATGGTGGTGGTGGTGGTAGTGGCACCGTGGACCGCGACGACGACGACGACGACGAGGATGGGACGCGCACGTAAAACGAAGGATTCTCGGTGTCCCTACTGCCTAGTGGACTCCCGATCGGCTACCACTAGCGATGACTGCGAACCGCTTCGAACGGTTACGCCGCTATCGAAGAATTACAATGTTACCACCCTTTTATTTTGCCCCTATCTTTTCTTTTGCATCCTATATTGTTTTACTATATACTTTTTTTTTCTACGCGAACGATGCGATGATCGTTGAACCATCCACGTTCTCGATGGTCCGCTCGATATCCTTTTGATTGTTAATGTATACCGTGATACTTTCGTATAGTTTCGTATCGCTCATAAATAAGTAATACGATTTTTCGCTATTTAAAAAAAATGAAGGTAGGGACCGTTTTTGAATTTTCCTAAAAAGTTTATCGTAAATTGTACTTAAATTGTTCTTGCGTTCGATCTTTGAGATGACACTGAACGATGTTAAACCTGCTCCGGCCGCGGCACTTCTATGTTTTCAAAAGAAAAAAAAAGTTCTTCATTCGAGATCCGTTTCCGACAAAAATTCGAATCGAAATAATTTTGTCGTTGCCCATTTGAGACGAGTTGTAAAATGAATGCCGTGCTTCGTCGATAAAATTGAAACCTAATGCGGTAGTTGTTTTGCTCGGTTTCGGCAGTTGCGCATAGCCAACGCTAGCCGATATATTCGCGCCGCTTTTGCAGCGTTACGTTTACTTTTGCGCTCACTAGCTACTGGCGAAAATTTATATCCGCGTCCAAGATTCCTCGTATTCCGATACCTTTGCAGAAAGTATTATTTCACCGTGTCAAGAAAGCGAGTCTCGCGATTTTTACGCGATCTCCAAGCAATTACCAAACGTAGAAAGCTCGTTTGAGGACAAATACGTTGATTACTTCGTAAATAATGAATAATGAGAATCGCTGTGCTTTTTTTTTCGTCGCGTATCGAAGATTGTACGAAGAAGGGTTGGAGAAAAATAATTTATTCGCTTCTGCCTGTGTATGTTTATTAACGTTTACTTAAAAATATCACAATTTTTTACGCTAATTATAAGTAATATAAAACATGTTCCCATCTGTAAAACATTAAATATATAATTAAAAAATACCTTGAACGTTCTGTACGCGAAACAGATACGACATCGGTATAAATGTATTGCGAGATATAATTTTATATATATATATATATATGTATGTATGTATGTATATATGTATGTACGTACATATATCGCTCTACTTAAAATGCTGCTGTAACGGTTTGTCTGTCGTGCATAGATATATCTACTATTTACCAAATTATACCAAATATCTTTAAATTAATTTGTATGTAATATTAAGATGCTGCATCTTCCGTCTTTATGTATACCAAGTAACCTTTGGACGACAAGATGCCACGGCATTTTAGATGAATTTGATACCTGGCAATCCAATGTAAGCTCACGCCGTTACCAAATACGTCGTTTAATGCTTCTTGCGGTAAAATTTCTAGAAAAAGGAAACGATTAGAGCAAGAAATTCTAGACCCGAAACAAACATTTTTGCGAAACATTACTCACGGCCTGGATCGCTATGCGTTAATAATTGTACTTCGTGGTCCATCGTAAATTTCTGCAACGCCGGTGGAACGACGCAGCAAGTAGCTAAGCTAATTTGTACTATATTTGGCTTTACCTGCGTTTCATATAATATAATGGAACATCGATAGAAACGTAAGTCTGATAAAAGTAAGGTAAATTATCTTACCTTGGCCCACTGAAATAGGTCGATAAATTCATTGGTATTAACGTCGCTCAGTCCAACGTCGGATAATAAACCCAATGTCACGTACTCTTCTACGGCGGGCCATAGACATTTTAAAGATGTCACTAAGTCCTCTTTACTATTGGCACCGGTATATGAAATTACCAAAGATTCTATCGCGTTTGTACCTAAGACGATGAAAACTAAAAAGGAAAACGTGCCACTCGTTTAGCAATTAGTACGTAAAATATCTTTTTTGACATAAAACAGCATACTTTTGTCCATTGCCTCCTTCAAGGATTCCGCTTTTGGCGATGACATAAAAACTTTTACGGTGATCTTTGCATTTTTCCTATCCAGCTCTTGTAGACTCTTATCCTCCATTCCTATCTTCTACGAGAAGACAAGTTTATCCGTAAGATTCACTAGCAAGGAAGAATAATCGATACTTACAGTTATGGCACCATCCTCGCTTTTCTGGCTATTTTTTAAAACTATCTTCAAGGTTTCGGTTAGCTATAAAAAAAATATTATGGGTATCGTATAATATCCACATAACCTTAAGAGCTGTTCCACTCGACTATCAAATCGTGGAATAATGAAATGACTTGTCGTGCGTTGCCATACGATCAAAAAGATTTATATATATTTTATTCAAAAAAAGATCACCTCCTCCGTGGGATTTTGACTTGCTTTCTTCTTAGGTTCGTCCAAAGCTAATATATTTCCGGTACTGATCAATGTATTGTGAGACATGTCGGGAAATTAAATCGTATCGATTAGAAAAATCAGGTGTCGTGTCCAAATTTTTATGAGATGTCCACCGATGGATATATCCGCCGTAAGGCGAAAGGTGTCGAACAAATAATAACGATCGTCCTATCGCCGTCGTACCTTAAGTATTTTGAAGATGTATCCTTCGGGCGATAACTATGATTTATCAACGGAAGATATTTCACAATATTTTATCCAAGATAGTAGGATGACAAGCAAAGTTGGCACACGCTCGGCCTCGAGACGTGAACTACAGCTAACAGGTGATAATATGTAAATGCGAGATTATCAACGATTACATTGATCTTTGTTATCGTAACTATAATCATTTATTTTGATTTTAAATTATTGGTGGTAGGTCAGAAAAAAAACTAATCGGACGAGTAACGAGTTTTACATTTTCAGTAATTTCATAACATCTGTGTGGAACTTTCTATTTTGAAATATTTGGATGATTATTTTACGTGAATATTTATGATTCTATTCCTGTGACTGATCGGCATTACTACGATGTACGTCATTGTTTTCATTATTATTATTATTTTGAATTAATTACGCGGCATTCAACTTCGCCAATCCAGTTTTTGTTCCCGAATAATATGCTCTGCAATACTCACTGAACGTAATATTTACGTTGATTAACGTTTTAATATAATTTACATTTACATTCGAAAAATTGGAAAACGAGGATTGAATTTGTCGTCCATTCGTAATATGTACGAAGTCCGCAGGAGGCACTAGCAAACTGCGAGTTGATTTTGGGGGCCTCAGGTGGAGAAATGGAAAAGCTCCCGAGAAATGAACCCGCGCAAACCGAATAGTGCCGTAGCGCGATTAGCGAGCACCCGCACTAGTCCACCACCTTTCCAATATCTCAATGTACCTCACTCGCTCTTATCGCGCCATTCTCTCTCTCTCTCAACGTGTTTCCTTCACACTCGATATGTATCGCTCTGGTGTGCGATTTAGTTTTTGTAATTTAAATAAAGCTTTAGTAATTTACCTCACGTCACTGGACGTTGAAAAATGCGTTCTCTCGGGAGTCAAATTTAAGTGCGTCTTCACTGGAATTTTCTTGGACCAAGAAAGCACTTCTACGGGCCGACCCGTCGTAGCGAAAGGGTTAATTTGTACTTACGTATTCTTTTAGAAATACGGCTATTGCGAAAGGAGCAGTAGTTTTAAAGTACGCAGACTTCTTTCTAAACTTACTCAACGTAGGGAAAGATCAAATCGGATTATATTTGGATACTCAGGATTAAGAAGATGCAAGCGTGTCTTTGGAGAAACTCCGAGTTTATTATACTCTATATACAATGTTTGCACTTAACCATACATGTACGATAAATTTTACAAAGTTTCGCGGCTATCAGCTCGCTATCCCTCACGATCTCGAGAACATACTTTGATCGCGAGGAATACCGATTGCCCGGGTCTCACCGCGTGGAGGTTGCCGCGACCAGAGACCCCCCACCCACCCGCCATTCCACGCACGCACTCATCCCTTAACCGAACTAAGCCCACTCGTTCCGCCTTACGAGAATACGCTAAGCATACGATCCATTCCGCGTCGTTCGCACGGCTTTTCAACGCGTAAGCAGTGACAAAAGTATCAAAAGAGGGTAAGAAAAGAGGCGAGAGGAGAAAATCGCGACGCGAGGAATTCTTACCAAGAGCACCAGTAGTTCTCGCGAACGCGAGCGGGTCCGACGGCGACCGAGAGAGGACCACGGCTGAGAGCGGTAAACCAGG
>JBCFXI010002213.1:0-27983 GCA_038496175.1 Ampulex compressa | reverse complement strand
CTGCCATTTGCTTTTGACTCAAAGTATCATCTTCATCCAATATTGCTTGCAATTCGGCGTCTTCAAACTTTTTTGGTGGTCTTCCACGTTCTTCATTTCTCACATCAAAATCATTATCTCTGAACCATTGAAACTATCTTTTGCATGTTGCTTCTGATAGAGCATGATCACCATATGCCTCGACAAGCATTCGATGCGACTCTGCAGCACTTTTCTTCAAATGAAAACAAAAAATTAATGCTTTCCGCAAATCATCACTTTCAGGTAAAAAATTTGACATTTTTAACACGATGAAAAAATATGATGTTGTTTGTTTAATGACTTGATGTATAGTAAATATGTTTGACAGATGCCATACCAACCAAACAAAAAAAATGAAGGCTCGTGCACGACAAATGTTCCCTATCGACACATTTGTATCTTAACGCCCTCTTCATACCGATACACCTGATAGTTATCCGTCTTAACTTAACGAAGTTTGTACATAATCTTCCTAGGTGTATAGATATAAAATGCGGGATATTATGATGAAATTAATCGCAATATTCGAATTTAAAAATAGTATTCGATTTATTCGAAGTATGTGCCGTTTGAATCAATGCATCTCTGCTATCTTTCAGGCAATTGATGAATGCCTTTCCGATAACTTCCGGCCTCGAGGCAAAGAAGTCGTCGACTCATTTTTTGACTTCTCCGAAATTAGTGAAGTGCTCGTCAGCCAACCCATGTGCTATTGACCGGAACAAGTAATAATCGCAAAGGGCCAAAGTCTGGTGAGTACAACGGGTGGGGTACCACATTTTACTTCGACGTAAACGTTTTCTTAACACGACAAACGCCACGCCGATTTTACGTGCTGTTCCGTTCAGGCCACGGTTAGCTATTAAGTGGGTCACTGCGGACCGCTTGCTGATAGGCGAGCCAATGTATAAAGAGGTGAGTCAGGTGACTTTTTTCAATCACAATATATACTGTTTTGTCCTATTTCGTAAGTTCGTTTATAGTTCCTTCTGGCAAAACTTTAACGCGAAAAGTTATAATCTTTTGCAATCAATGCACAAGCAAACCTCACATTTCTTTACCTTGTTAGAAAAATCCCCCAACTTAGATCATCCAGATGCGACATAAACCAGGTTCTATCCACCGGAAGCGCGAGTTTCTGTTACCAATTCTTCGGCCCCATGAAGCAGGGAAACGTCAGTTTTGCCTATTTTATTATTCGGTGGATTCATGCTTCATAACACTGGAAGGCAGCAGTGTTCGTTAAAAAGAGAAAGATCAAGATGTTATATTTAATCTATAAACTTATATTTACTTAGGGTTCTAACAAATACATACATGACGTGCTATTTGTATAACTTAGCTTTTATAAGTTAAAAGTGTTACGTCCTCGTTGTCAAGAAATTAGCAGATTTTGAGTTTAAGGATTAACACTTCTGCGTGACGTTTCTCTGGAACAAGGCTGGTCCGGAGGGTGGTTTATTAATATTGTTGCGACTGGGGGTACGGGCGCTGGAACCACCACGTTTCATATTTGTGAATCACTGTTTAATAACTATAATTGATGCACAGGAAATGGGAAAGTCCTAAGAACGCGTCTTCTTCTTTCGAAGTCTTGTCCAACTCTCTTTATTATAAACAACGTTCCGTTGTCAACAATATATTTTATTAGACTCTCGATGAATTCCAAGACAAAGGCTCCGTAAGGATGTTCTTCGACGAAAGGAGCGCGGATTGGAGGAGGAGGAGAGGAATCTATATCACACTTTAACGGAGTTGTGGTAGCACTGAATTTCTTTATTGCGTTTTTGAATTCAAAAAACACTGATCTCGCGTGAACCTGTTTCCCGCTCCGAGTTTTGCGCGCGGTTTTCGTCCGCATCAAACGAACCCGAGCTCCCCGATTCTCGATACGCCATCTGGGTCTTGCGTCTCAAAGGTTCGTGGGTAGCTGGATTTTGAATGCAGTTTGTAAATGTGTGATTCTACCAGTTTGGCCGATACGCCACATGAGTCTTATTGCGCCTCAGCACCTTCGTGATCGCGATTTCGCGAACAATGATACTCTGTGGTGACTTCTGTGAGAGGTTCCGATACGCGGTCGGTGCGTTTTCACGCTTCAGGACTCTCGAGGAAGTCACCAACACTACTCTTCCGAAAACAGATTATTCACGGGAACTTTAACTAAAATTTTATAACTTGATTCGCGTGGGTTTAACTGTAATTTGTATTTTTTATCCAAACGGTCTTCCCACTTTTTTTTTTAATGAACTCCGTACCTTTCCGGATAAGACTAAGGATCTTTTGAATTTTCGATAAGTTTTCTGCGCAGTTGATTCTTTTTAGAACTTTACATTTTCTATGCCGGTGCTCCGATCGGAGCCCCAACATTTATACTAGGCAAATCTTTTAATTTTGCCGTTTCCTAGGGTGCACAGACCAATCAGGAATCTTTCAACCGGTTAAAGACGGTTTGGACAATACATAGTTTTTCTCTTATCCTACCTTGCAATTTATGGCGTTGATTCTTGTTTAGGATTCATGGAATCAACGTTCGCATCGATTCCACGAATTCGCCCGTGCTGCGCTTTTCGATTTAGTCCGTCGCGCGAGCATATACCTACGCATATCTATATACATTGGTTTCGGAACGAACTACGTTCTTTAGCCTGACGCTCGCGTTTCGGAGCGAGTTACAGACATAACACACTAAATCCATGCATCGCATCGGTACGTATTTCGGTATGAGTACCCGCTTTATACACTTTTAATACCGGACTTTCACACAAACTAGTCTTAAATGTATCATACGTCTTTGTCTCTTTATCGCCAAATTCGAATTTCGCATTCGCACGTAGCAAATCGTATAGTAGTCTTGCAATTACGGAATAGCCTTCAATAAAGTTTCGCAAATAAGCGGTTAATCCAAGAAAACTCTGTACTGTTGTTGGTTTTGGACATTTTATGACAGCATTCGTCTTTCCCTCCGACGGCCGAATGCATCCATTCTCTACTATATGTCCCAAAAACTCTGTTTTAGTTTGCAATAAATCGCACTTCTTCCAATTGACGTTCAGACCGAATTTTCATGTAACCAACAATACCATTTTAAGTCTTTGTATCCCGGTCTCAATATCATTCGATGGTATTGTTGCGCCGGGAGGTGCTCGCTGAAGACTCCATAACGCAAACGGAATACAACTCGTAACAAATTGGAAGGGAATATTTATTAGTATACAATTGTATTCGCACGATGACAAGATCGCGTCCGGCAATCGCGAAGTTGGAGCACTCTCTCTCTCTCTTTCTCTCCCCCCTCCCCCCCCCCCCTCTCTCTCTCGAGTCTTCTGTTTTGTCAACAAGCCCGTTGATAACCGGCGCTCTGCAGGCATAACGCGGCATCCTCAGCCGGCGTTACATTATCCTCCTCTTCGAGGATGACGGTCTTTCCGACCGCGGCGACTTTATCCGCGACCAACCTCAGATGATTCATCGGGAGCCAGCTTCAGGCGCCGGCCCCTAATCCTGGTTCATCGGGCTGTCATCTGTGACCGGTCGCTAACTTCCTTTTCCTAATCTGCTTGGACCAAGTAGCTCTATCTAAAAAGGGGTAAAGTATATGGAATTGACCTTTCACCCAGATGAGCTTTAAAGATAGCTGTCTCGACATTTGTACTTCGTCTCGGGGGAAAGCCACCCAAAAACTCTGAGCAAGACGCCGGTACTACTCTCGTCTGGCTATGCTGAAGACCGCTCTTCTGAGGATGTCCCGACCGCTCCTCGCCCTTCCTCTTGTCCCCACGTCAGAGCTCCTCTTGCTTCAGAACTTCTCGAGCGGACTCTCTCCCAGACAGGCAGGGCCACCACCCTCGAGATGCCACCGTTCAACCATCGAGGTGTCCTCCCTCAAAGATTGTACGGCACATACCCCGGCTATGCAATCAGGGGACCTTCACGCCCTAATGGACGCAGTAACCGTCCCATCGAAGGAGCCACTCTCTGAGGAAGAGAATGACACTTCCCCAGGCTCCTCTGACACGCAGGAAAGGAGCGCACTACAAGCCAGGAGAAACCCTCGCTCTTGGCTAGTATGACGCGACGTCCTCTTCCTGGGCGAAGACGTCCGCATCCTCCATTCCTCAATCCTCTTTGTCTGTAGTGAGCCAAACGATTGATGTGGACGACTTTTGGCTTTGACGACGGCGAACGAATTATGCGGTAAATCAATTTGTTCAACCGTCTCGTACCATATATAGTTCTTCCGAATCTAGCTGCAATTTTGGGCATTTTCCTTTCTTTCTCCGTGGGTTGTATAACCAGACTTGCTCTCCTAGATAAACTGTAATGGGTTTTTCGAAAGAATCGTACCAGGACTTCTTCATCTTGGTACCGATCTTTATCCGCTGGCGCAGGAAACCGTGAATTTCCTCTATCCGTTCCCTGGTTTTAGCGACCAGCTCATTTTCTTCCTTCCGTTTTAAGGGTTCAGCTCCTCGCGTTAAATCCAAAAGAAGGCGTAGTTCCCGACCCATGAGAATCATTGCTGGACTGTTTTGTGTCGGTTCATGGCGAAATGACCGGTATGCCAGCAAGAACTTCGGAATCCACTCGTCCCAGTTTATCTAATCTTCTGAAACAAAGTGGGACAAATATTGCAGTAGAGTTCTGATCACCCACTCGATGAATCCATCTGACTGAGGGTGCAAAGGAGTCCATTTTCGTCTTCTTGATACCCTATATCTTCAGCAACTCCAGCGGTACTCCATGCCTAGTGGCCACTTCCTTTGGCAGAATTTTCGCAATGGTCGTCTCCTGCTGGCTCCGTAATAGAAAAATCTTGGGCAACTTCGAAAAATAATTCATTACGACGAGCGCGTATCTCAACGTCGAGCTCCAACCTCTTAAAAGGTGCCCCGTCCAAGCATGACACCGGCGACACCATTCTTCTACGTCTCTACGGTGGTTCAGCTGGAAGAACCGTCGGCGCACCTTCGCCAACATCTTCCGGGTTCCAAAGTGTCCTCCGGTGAGAGCGGAAAGGCATTCACTCAACGCCTCCCCCGCCTTGCTTTTCGGGACCACGAGCAACGAAGTCGTGTCCCTGCCGTTCGCGAATTCCCATTTCCGGAACACGACGCTTTGCCGCACCTCCAAGGAGTCCCAAGATTTCCAGAAAAATTTTGCTCCAGGAGGCAGCGCAAAATCTTCCTGCCAATTAGGCTTCTTTCCTTTTATCCTGCATTGGCGAATGAAGCTGATGTCTGCGTCGTCCTCTTGAGCTCTCTTCCACTCCTCTTCATCCTGTACGTGACAAGTGACTCGAAGCACTCCGTATTCCGCTAGTCGCTCCTTCTCCTCTATTCGTGTGCAACGTGCACACGATAATGTGTTACTGGGTCTTCTCGAGAGTCCATCTGTATTCCCGTGGCTTTTCCCCTCACGGTGTTAGATTTCAAATTCATACTCCTGTAGATGCTCAATGCAATACGCGATCTATCGCTCCGGATTCTTGACGAACATCAACTATCTCAAGGCGGCATGATCCGTCCTTAACAAGAATTTTCGTCCATAGAGATAATGATGAAAATGCTCTATGGACTTGACGACCGCCAACAGTTCTCTCCTAGTGACACAATAATTTCTCTCTGCCTTTCCTAAGGTTTTAGAGAAATAAGCGACGATCTCTCGATTGCCCCTTGCTTTTCCATCTTGGCTAATAACTCCGCCACTTCGTCTCGGCGGTACAAAGGTAATCGTCGCGGGGCCTGTTTGATCGGGACGCCGTCTCTGGTCTCAATATTGTGTTGCACCAGAGTACACCTCCCGATCTGTTCTAAATTCTGTGCGAACAAATTCTCAAATTGTTGCAGTAATCCGACGAATTTCTTCTTCTGCTTCTCGGACACGGAGGTCCCACTCCATCCGAAAAGTTCGCGTAGATGTTCCGGTACCGGATTCTTTTTCCCAAAAAGGCGATCTCCTCCTTTTCTCCAATTCGTAAATTCTTTAGGAGAAAATCCAGCCAGCACCGGTGCTTTTTTAAATAGGCAGATTCCAGGATGCAGTCTTCTGTCATATCCACGAGAAGAAACTTCTTTTCTGTCTCGAAGTAGCCCATTGTGATTAAAATCCGTCTCCTGTCGAAAATCGAAACATCTCCCGTAACGGAAAATATGTGGGTAAGAAAATATTGCTCCCGCCGCGCTACGCTTTTCTAAAGCGGCCCATTTGTCTGCTCTTAGGAGTTGCATCACTGAGCCCGAGTCAAGTACTATCTGGGTTTTTCTTCCTGCGACGTATCCCTCGATGGTCGGACAATCCTCCTTCGACGTCCTCTGCACGACAGGAGTGAGAAAACAGGAAGTCGACGATTCCGCTTTTACGCCGACTTCTTCGTGTTTCCCTGATCTCTTTTGTCCAGTTTCTCTGTCGGTTTTTTCTTCGTTTTCTCCGATTTCGGCGGAAGTGCAGCCTAGAAGGTCCTTTTTTGTCTGTCATTCGTACCCCGGAAAACGTATGCGGAACGATTATCTGGTTCCTTTTTATTACTGTGCTCCAACAAATTACCGACAGCCTCTATCTCTAAGGCCCGCAAAACCACGGCCCTTAGAGTAGAGAAACTGCCGAGGTGGAGTGTCCTTTTCATCTCTGCACTGGCCAGTGCCGATATAAATTGAGAGACCGCGAGTTTATCCTGTGCCTCCACAGGACAATCGGCAAGGGTAGCCTGTGCAAGCCTCTACATTTCGGAAGCCAACTCAGAAATTAACTCTCCTTTTCACTGTTTATAATTTTGGAATTTCACATAGTTCAACTGTGTAAAATTCTTCCCACCGTATCTAAATTCTAAAGCTAAAGTTAGCTCCTCAAAATTCTCTCGTTTCGCAGCGGAAAGGGAAGCAAGCAACTCTCGTGCCAGTACCTGCAGTGATGAGAGCAAGGCCAAAGCTTTCCTTGGCTCATCCCAAGAATTAGATTTTCCTACGGCTTCAAACTGTATTAAAAATTCTTCCCAAGAGGCGTTTCTATCAAGCGTCGGTGGCTTCAGAATATACTCTAGCTCAGATACGCCCCTGTGCTCACCACCCCCCCTCCTGCGGAGGAAGCGGCAGTGTAGTCGGAGGCGTCACGGGCTTCATAGATACAACGCTATATACAGACGGACCCATTAATTTGTTCCCTAACCCCTGAAGGGGGGGGGGGGGGGAGCTGGAATGCGATCGTGGAGGTGCCAAGTGGCAGGGACCAACTGGGCCTGGTTTACCGATTCTACGCTTTATATGCGCGAGATTTACAAACTGCGCAGAAACTTACAATCATGGTCGGTGTAATACATTTTGATGTACATTGTAGCATTCTTCAAAAAAACTGGTGAATATAATATTACGAAACCTAATATAAGTTATTGGCAGTATAAGGAGATGGAAAATGAGGGTATTAGCTTTAAACAATGAAAAAATGTCCTTCGAGAAGCAACTTTTCCATCTTAGTTGCAGCGTTGGAGTAACTGGCAAAGCAACTGATATTAGGAAGACATACAAAGTAACTAAGATGCAAAAGTTTCTTCTCAAAGGACGTGATATCACATTCACCAGTTTTTATGAACAATGCTACAATGTACATCAATATGTATTACACCGATCACGATTATAAGTTTCTGCGCAGTTTGTAAATCTCGCGCATATTGAGCGTAGAATCTGTAAACCAGGTGCAGCCGGTGCCTGCCACTTGGCACCTCCACGATCGCATTCCAGCTTTTCCTTGTCCCCCTTCAGGGGTCGTGGAACACATTAATGGATTCGTCTGTATAGGGTTGTGGCCGCGACCCCTCCTATCAGAATCTGAATCTTGGTGAGATTGTAGATAAGCATTGAACTTAGCAGCTAATGTTCGTCGCTGCTCCTTTAGAACTTCCACCCTGGACTCTCGGGCTGCAGCCCGAGCCGAAGAAGCGGCATTCTCTTCCTGTCTCCTCTCTTCAACTCTCGCGCGCTCTTCCAACCACTTAGAGTCGAAATGCCGCCGCTGCTCTTCCAATCGTTCCGCAAGGCCTTTCTAGAGATTTTTAAAAAGTTACTCCAACGTTGGCACCCCCCCGGGTGCAGAGCGGGTCTTCATCCCACTTCTGACACCAGTGTTGCGCCAGGGGGTGCTTGCTGAAGACTCCATAACGCAAACGGAACACAACTCGTAACAAAGGAAGGGAATATTTGAGCCGTTTATTTTGAAAGTGGCCTAACTCCATTTATTTTCAAACCGAGATATTTAAGGGTTTGCGTTTCAATGAATTTAAAAATATACGTATAGGATGCTATTGAGTTGTACTACTTAAGTGTATCTGTGGGTGTTCAATTTATAGTTCCTATTAAAATAGTCGCAATTATTAAGTGAATAATATGCGTTTTCTTATGAAGAATGGAGTTAGGCCACTTTCAAAATTAACAACCAGATTTATTATAAAATTTGAAGATGCCCAAGTCCATTCAACATAACTTAAGATGCTTCAAATTGAAAAAAACAATACTCAATTTATTTTACATATCTTTAAAACACTTCGGAAACATAATTTATCCGATTCAAAACATTTTTTCACTACATAACGTACAAAACTACAAACATAAATTTATTACAAAACAATTTACTACTCATCTACATTTTGTGTGTGTGAAAGCGATTTGAAGAAATCATGATGTTCTAATGGTATATATCGTAATAGGTCAATTATGTCTCTGAATTTTGCTGTTGTAATTTGTCTGATATTTTTATACAGCGGTGTCAATACAATATTTTCGAACTTTCTTGATCTACCCCGACATAGTAATAAATTCAGGACTTTAAAATTTCTATTCTCATTCATTGATGTCTTACAGAAAATTTTATACGGTTTATTTCTGATAAAACGCATCCAACATATTTTTAACCAGTTTATTGATTCTCCATCAGAATTCTTTACCCTTTTAAAAATTGCGTCTCCTAATAATTTTGTTGATAAAAAATCTTCTTAAAGTATAAAGTATATCTTCTTTCTTTACGTATAAATGGAGTTAGGTCATTTTCAAAATGAAAACTCTGAAAACTTATGTGTTCAAAATTATCGTATTTATTTGGAATATATGTAAGCTCAAATGCTTTATTGATAGATAACTTAAAGTTGTACATGTAACCACGGGCAA
Source organism: Ampulex compressa (assembly GCA_038496175.1). Lineage (NCBI taxonomy): Eukaryota > Metazoa > Arthropoda > Insecta > Hymenoptera > Ampulicidae > Ampulex > Ampulex compressa. Next base: position 18,810 of record JBCFXI010002213.1, on the reverse strand, counting down.
CCGGAAATAATTGACAAATGGAGTTAGGCCACTTTTAAAATAAACGGCTCATTTATTAATATACAATTATATTCGCACGATGACAAGATCGCGTCCGCCAAGCTCGAAGTCGGTGCAGCCTCTCCCTCGAGTCTTCCGTTGTCAACAAGCCCGTTGACAACCGTTGCTCTGCAGGCATGACGCGGCATCCTCAGCCGGCGTTACAGTATTATTAAATCATTCATATACGTTAATACAATTTTTCTATTAATAAGGTCTTACACTCCGTTAATATATTTCACAAAAACCGCTGGCGAGTTACAAACCAAAGGGAACACGTAAAAATTCATACTGGCCGTCCAGTACAATAAATGATGTGAATTTTCGGCTATCTTTTTCCATCTTTACATGAAAAAACCCGTTTTTAAGATCGAGTATACTAAATATTCGAGCAACTTGTAATGCATCTAATTGATCTTCTATGAGGGGAAGAGGGTAATGATCCTTTACAATCTTTTGATTAATATTTCTATAATCGATACATAGGCGCATAGATCCGTCTTTTTTTTTTAACCAAAACAATACGGCTGGTATATTCAGAAAGTGATAGCTGAATTATTCCATCCCGCAAACATTCGTTAATCTGTTTGTTTACAATATCTTTTTCTACGGGGGCCAAACGTCGCGCTCTCTGGTATACCGGCTCTTCGTCTTTTAATACGAGACTCATGTTGATATTCATGCTATGCGTTTTCTGAGGTACACAATTGACAATTACGTTCTAAACTTCTTATGGAGTCGTTTTGTCAAAAATATGCGAGAGATCTATCACATAACGTTTTCCGCCATATTCAATACAAAATATTTCCAGTATATCATCTGGTTGTTTCTCAATTTTACTAATCGACGCAGCGCCTTCATTAATTGTCAAATTTACTGTACTTAAAAAATGAATTCCCAAAAGTAAATCATATTTTAACAATATATTTGGCACGACATGTATAGAATACGAATTCTCGTCTATACAAATATCTGACCCGAAACTACCAAGCGCCTTATAGCTAAACGATCGGATGCCTTGGAATGTCACGTCATAATCTTGTAGAAGTGCACCGAATTTGATGTAACACTTGGCTCTCATGAGTGTCAAATCATTGCCCGTATCAATAAGAGCGGTTATTTCGAAATTATTCAGTCGTACCGTTTTCAAGATCTTCTTTGTACGATCTACGATATTTATATTTTTTACCATACCTGCATTGTTCCGCTTCGGGCAATCCGACGAAATATGTCCCTGCTCACCGCACCGGTAACACCTCATGCTGCGCCTCCTTATAAAACAGTATTTACTCATATGACCAGCCCCACTACAGTTAAAATACTTCACCGGTAGCTTCTCTTCACTTCGTACAGCAGTTTGGTGATTCCTTTCGGCGACCGTTAGTAGTTCCTCAGTTCGAAAGTTTCTTTCAGCGTGCCTCTGCATTGCCTTCATTGGTCATTCGCGCATGATTTCCCCGTGACTTGCGTGGCCTTTTTTTTGAAGTTTTTAACTAAAACGGCTAAGGAATTGGTAGGGGTTTTGTGCACGTCCTCGGGCGGGGTTTAGAAATTCCTTTACCAATCGCAAAGTTCTGCTCTGTTTCTCTTTTGGCAAACGGATTGCCTTTTCTAACCTTTGGGCATCGTTGGTGACATAAAGCAATCGACAGGACACACGTGTTTTCGATGGTTAGAGTGACGAACGTATGCCTGTAGAAATGCCAAATGTTTTATTGTCTAGCGGACCTCTGAAATTAAGCAGAGGTACGGTGAAAATTTTAACCCTAAGGTCGTAGAACAATCGGCTGGTTTTTATCGTTTCCTGTACCTTTGTTTCGTTCAAGCCCGTTCGGTCTTTGGCACCGAACACATTTGGACCTGATTTTGTAATATTTGATCAGGTATGCCCTCCATAAGTCGATCCACAAGTTCAGTGCGTTATCGATCGGCATACTCTTCACCTTGATAATTTTATCGTGGAAATAATCGACATATCTCGTTCTTTTTTCATATACGCTCTTCAAATTCTTTACGCACGATCATTGTACTTGGACGATGGTAGAGCATATTGTTGCGACTGGGGGTACGGGCGCAGGAACCACCACGTTTCATGTTTGATAGCCACTATTTAATAACACTATAATTATACAGAAATGGAAGAGTCCTAAGAACGTGTCTTCGCTTCTCGAAGTCTTGTCCAACTCTCCTTTATGTAAACAAGCTTCTTTTGTCCGGTCGTCGGGGAGGCAGCAGGAGAGCGTCCTCCGACCACGGGCGTCCGGCGCAACATTACTCCCCCTCCCGGAAAGTGTTCGTCCCCAACGCAGTGTCGTTTGCGGGAGGGGTACGGAGTGTCTTCTTCTCTTCGGGTACCGCCGCCGGCAAGGAGAAGGAGCACGGTCGGAGCCCCCCTTCAGGTGGCCGTTCCGACGGCCACGCCTTCGCCATTTGTCTTCTCGCTCGAGGGAAAACCACCCAGAAAACCCCGAGCACGGCGCCGGTACCTCCTCCAGACGAAGGAATTCCGGCGACAATCAACGACAGCTCCTTTCGGTCTAGCGGCGACTCCATCCCGCTGGAAACGTCGTCCTCTGACCAACTTCTGTCTGGCACCCGCCAGGTGCCGCACGCCGCATCTCCATCGAACAGCCCCAAGATCGCGCCTCCACTTCATGCGATGGTAGACCGATCATACGAGTCCCTACGCAGCTCGACGTGAAGCACGTTCTTAGTTCCCTCGCCGTTCGCCGCTTGCCCTTGCTTTGTCAAAAGGAAACGCCTAACCGCGGAAGGTAAGCAACACGGCAGAAACAGCGCCCAAAATTTTCTTACAAGCTAGCATCGCATTTCCGCATCGACTGGCTCATTCGCCGCAAGGTTTCGCCCGCATACCCGCTTTTCGCGAGTACGACTCTTTCTCTATCGATTTACGGAGGCGAGCTTCCAAGACCCTGCTTTGGGTCTGGAGGCAAAGGTCACCGCCGGAAAACGGCTATGGGTCTTACCCTTTCGGAGCCACCTATCGGCCATCCAAGGTTTTACCTTGACGCAGCTCGACTTCCCCGCTCGTGCAGCGAAAGAGGCTTTACTCACTTTCTTACTGCTACCTAAGCCGCTATAGATACATTGGCGCGCACAAATGTTAGTCATTCTCACAATAAAATGCCAGCCGAAACTCTAAAAACAAAACCTATTTACTATATTTTCTTCGGGATCTTTTGAACCGCGCTAGCCGATTTACATGAACTACTTTCGATTTAGCTCCGCCCGACCGTGCTATTCGGTAGATTACATCGTTTATGCGCTTTCCTACAATATACGACCCTTCCCATGATGTTTGCAATTTAGGCACCTGCCCTTTAAAAGTCAAGGCTAGAAGAGCCATACATTCTTTGCAGGCTTAAAGACCAAAGAGCGGACAGTGACGTCGTACCACGACTTCGTCCGGTCACTGCAAAGTTTCATCCTTTCCCGGAACAACGTATGTATTTGGTCAAGATTGGTTCTCGTTCTCTCGACATACTCTGTCTCTGATAAAGACTCCGGATCCTTCCCGCGTACTAAGTCCAAAGGCAAGCGGAGGTCTCGTCCCATCATAACCATGACCGGTGTATGTCGTGTTACCTCGTGTTGTGACGACCGGTACGCCAGGAAGAACATTGGAATCCATTCATCCCAGTCTTTCTGATTGTCGGCCACAAACTGTGTTAGATATTTTAATAGCGTCCGGATCATTCGTTCCACAAGCCCATCCGACTGAGGGTGTAATGGAATTGTCCTAGTTTTTCCGATCCCCAGAATTCTTACCAATTCCTTGAAGATACAGAATTCAAAACTCCTACCCTGATCGGAATGCAGCTCCAATGGCACGCCATGTCTGCTGACGACTTCTCGTATCAAAGCCCTGGCTATCGTTGCAGCTTTCTGGTCCGACATCGGGATTACCTCCGGCCACTTAGAGAAGTAATGCACCACGACCAGCGCATAACGGTTCCCCTCATGGGACTTCGGCAAGAGACCCACTACGTCCAGAACCACCCTCTCGAAGGGCACGCCCACCTTATATACCTGCAGGGTTCTTTTTGCTCTCTCGTTAGGGACCTTCTTCGCCGAACACTGTGCGCAGCGACGACACCAGTCCTCTACGTCCGTTCGGTGACCAATCCAAAATAATCTTTGACGTACTTTGGCAAGTGTCTTTAGAATTCCAAAATGTCCTCCAGAAGGCGCATCGTGAGAGCTCGCCAATACCTCCTCCACCTTAATCTTTGGGACAACCAATAACCAGCTTACCTTCTGCCTATACGGGGACTCCCAACGACGGTAAAGCAATCCGTCTTTTATTTCCAAACGAGTTCCATAGTTTCCACAAGTACTTCGTAATGGCGGAAGACGCGGATACTTCTGGCTAATCGGGTCTTATCACACTGGTTTTCTTCAAGTAGAGCAGGCGAATATCTTCATCTTCCTGTTGAGCCCGCTTTTAGTCGCGAGGATTTGTTGTTTCACACAAAATGCGGGCTACCGGTTGCTCGCAGCTTCTCTCCTTCTCCTCCAAACGGTGGCAGCGTTTGCAGCTATCTTCTTCACATGGTCTCCTTGACAGTCCGTCCGCATTGACATGATGCCGGCCTACTCGATTATTTATTTCAAATTCATATCTCTGTAACCGCTCTATCCACCGAGCGATTTGTCCTTCCGGATTTTTGAAAGAAAGCCGCTAGTTCAAAGTGGTATGGTCAGTCCGAATATTGAATTTCCTGCCGTATAAGTAGTGATGAAAATGCTTCACCGATTTCACTATAGCCAAAAGTTCTTTGCTTGTTACGCAGTAATTGCACTCGGCTTGCCCAATTTTTTTGTAGATGTACACCACGACCCTCTCCTGTCCGTCCTGGACCTGCAACATCGCGGCTCCAATGGCTACGTTCAAGGCGTCTGTATCCAATATAAAATCTGCATTCGGAACGGGGTAACTTAATATGCGTGCCTCGATAAGATCCTCTTTTAGTTCGTCAAAAACTCGTTGACATTTTTCCGTCCAAAGAAAAGCGACCTTGTCCTCCGTTAGCCGATAAAGTGGCTTGGCCAGCAAGGAAAAATCCTTCACAAATTTCCTGTAATACGTACTCAACCCAAGAAAATTCTTCACCTCTTTCCTAGTTTTTGGCGTTGGCCAATCTCTTACGGCAGAGACCTTTTCCGGGTCAGTTTTTATTCCGGCTTCGGAGACTATGTGTCCTATATACTTTGTTTCCCGACTGAAAAAATTGCATTTCTTTGGGCTGAGCAGTAAATTCGTTTGGTGCAAACGGGAAAACACTTCTCGCAAATTCTGTATCTCCTCTTCGAAGCTTTTGGCGTAAGTAATGATGTCATCCAAGCACACCAGACAGGTTTTCCAATTGATCCCCGCATGTATCGACTCCATCGGGCGTTCGAACGTGGTAGGGGCGTTCCAAAGACCGAATGCCATGACATTAAACTGCCAGAGTTCGCTCTCGACTGAAAAAGGCAATTTTTTCTTTATCTTTTTCGGCAAGAGTTATCCGTCAATATTCGCTCTGCAGATCCAACGTGGAGAACCGAGATGCTCCGGCTAAAGCATCCAAAGTATTCCCGATCCTAGGTAAAGGGTACGAATCCTTCTTCGTCACTTCATTCAGATGTCGATAATCTACGCAGAATCGCGTGCTACCATCCTGTTACTTTACCAGCACGATGGGGGACAACTGCGGGCTTCTCGATGCCTCTATGACCCCTTGTCTCTTCATCTTCTCGATGAGTTCTGTCACTTCTTCCCGTCGATGTAGAGGTATTCGTCAAAACGACTGTTTGATCGGTGCGCAATCTCCAGTATTGATGCGATGTTTCAGCACATCGTATTTTCCCGACCTGTTCGGGACTTTTAGCGAAAAGGTGCTGAAACTCTAATAACAAATTGCGAAATTGCAGTTGTTGACCAACGGACAAAGTTCGACTGCTGCTTTGAAAAAGGTCCTATAAATGCTCCGGTAAGGGCTTCTCGTGTTCCTCCACGAGGGTCACAGCATTTGTCAACTCGCTGGCCCCTACGAAGTTAAGTCCTTCCTGGTTGTTTATCCGTAACTTCCCTGCAATGAAGTCTAAACCGCAGGAATGTTTCCAAAGGAAATCGGTACCTAAAATGTACTCCTCCGAAAAAGGTACCACCAGCAAGTGCTCTTCCGACCGAAGATTCCCGAGCGCTACTGTAAGACGTCGTTTACCAAGAACCGGAAGTTTCTCTCCCGAAATCGTATACAGTCTGGCCTCATCCGCTTCCACCGCGCCTAGATTCTGTTTAACCCCGTTAATAAGGTTCACCGTCGAATCCGTACCTATCAATATTTTCCGAGGGTATCCAGCTATAGATCTCTCGGCGCTAGGGTAGTTCTTCCCCAAAATCTTTGGTGCGGCGGGGACAAACGAGCAAGAAGCCGACGTTTTCCCCTCTATGTCGGCTTTCTCCCGTTTCCCTTCTGGTCTTGCCAGGTCCTGCAATGAGTTGTACTCTTTGCCTTTTTTGGACAAACTCGTTCAAAATGCCCTTAAAATTTTCCAAAATAACCCCTCTTAACCAGCCTGTCTCGCGGATTGGACCGCGACGCCGGAGGGAACCGCGAAGTAGGTACATTCGGCTCCGTCGCCACGGATTCCACGGCCTCCACCTCTAAGGCCCTTGCTACGGCCGTCCTAAGAGTCCAATAGCTAAAGAGTCCAGAGTCCAAATTGCGATGTAGCAAGTTTCTCCCGCGTCTCTACAGGGCAGTCACTGAACGCAGCCTGAGCAAGTTATTCTCTTTCCGCGGCTAATTCGAGGATCGCTTGACCCGATTGTTGTTTGTAATTCTGAAAACGGATATAATTCAAATTTGCAAAATTTTTGAGCCCGTAGCGAAACTCTATAGTTTACGCCAGCCTCTCCTAATCCGTTTAAGCGTTACAAGCACGCTTCGCGCGGAGCCGTCGAGAGAGGCCACGAGCGCGGCTGCGCGCCTCGCCCCTTCCCAGTGGTTAAGGTCGCAAATAGTTTCAAACTGGACTCTGTAGGCTTCCCACGAAATTTCTCCATTAAAAAGAGCGGGTTTCAGAACGCTCCCGAGCCTATTCTAGATGGAGGGTTCTGTCTCGTCCCGCTGGCGAGTTATACTAAATCCCGATGTCGGTATTTCGGAGTGCGGACAATCGGGAACGTCGGACGCACCCGCAGCATCGTCCCCGTACGCCGTTCCGTGAATTTCCCTAATTCCATCATTTACGCGTAACCGGTTGGTTATCACCTGCAGGTTCCGCTCTACCGCATCCAGCCTTTTTTTTTCTTTTACGTGGGGGAAATCTTCATAGACTCCCCGGCTCTCTGGGGGGAGAGATTCTTACCGGCTAAAACCCCCGCGGCGGCCATCCTATGCGCAATTTGGGGAGGCACCGGAAACTACAAACAACACATCACGTTGCCCCACCCGAGCCGCCTGCAACTTTCAGTGATGCCGCTGGTGCAATGGGACGCTCATCGTACGGATGAGCTGTTCCCTCAGAGGCATCACTACAAGAAAAAATGCTTAGTCAGGCAGGAGCGACAACGGGCGGATGCGCGCCCTGCCACCTCTACCTGAACCCACGCGCGTGGGATCCGCGCGCTCGCGGATACGCCCCGCGGCCTCCTTTCGAAACATTACTTGCTCGCAGAAAGAGGCCACGGCGCGCCAGGACCTCTCGCTGCTCAGCATCGCACGGACGATGACCGGCAGCGAGAGCTCCTCGCTTACTTCTTCACGAAGGACACGGCGCTCGTACTGCCACGCTGGGGAAATCTCCAGCGTGTGCTGCGCCGTGTCCCGCTCATCGGGGCAGTGGTGGCACTGCGTTTTCTTCTCCTTCGCTATCCGACACAGGTACTCACCAAAGCAGCCATGCCCGGTACTCACCAAAGCGTCAGCCGGTAGGTCAGCCGTCCCCAGGTCCTGCCCAGTCACTTTTCGAGACTGGGCAGGACAGCCACGACAGCACGCTGTCCCGCGTTGGCGAGTTCGGAGAGGCGTCTCTGCCACTCCGAGACAGCGCGCTCCCGGGCTTGACGCCTCGCGGTCGCCTCGTCGATCGTCGGTTCTGGCGGGGCATCCCCAGGCTGACGGAGGGACGAGGTGTGAGAGTGTTTCTCCGCCACCTCCCCCACCATGGGAAGCTACCCCGCGAGAGCCGTCGCCGCCGCGTAGGATGTCGTGCGGTATGCATGCGCGATCCTGATGGCCATCCGCCTCTTGATTGGGCGTAGCCGGTCCCGTCTGTGCCGGTTGACCATCAGGTCGCGCGACCACACCGGGTCCCCGTACAGGGCCACGGACCGCACGACCTCCGCGTAAAGGCGGCGGACCCTCTCCTCAGGCCCCCCAAGGTTTGGGAGGGGGCGGCCTAGCCAGCCAGCCATCCGTTCCGCCCGGGGGGCCAGGCGATTATAGTGGGCCGCAAAGCGCCACTGGCCGTCCAAGGTAAGCCCCAGGTATTTTATCCCAGGGCCCACCTTGACTTTGGCTTGACCTACCTGGAGCCGGGACCTGGGCGGCTCCCCACGGCGGCGGGGGTTATAAAACCACAACGCCTCTGTTTTGTGGGGAGCGACGCGAATTCCCAGTGCCTCTATCCTTCGAACAACGCAGGCCATCCCGCATTCAGCGAGACGGAGCGTCCGTCTATAGTCCTCCCCGATGACCAACACTAACGTGTCATCCGCGTAACACGTCACGCTCGCACCGAGGGGAAGGTCGGCCCGCAAGACCGCATCGTATCCTATGTCCCACAGGATCGGCCCCAGGACAGACCCCTGTGGGACACCGCACCGAGTCTCCCGCACGACTAGCGTGCCCGACCTGTCCGGGTATTTTACCCACCTGCCCGATAGGTAGTCCCCGATCACATCCTGGAGGTAAGTTGGCACCTGATGGTATCGGAGCCCCTCCAGGATGGCCTCCCAGGGAAAGGTGTTGAATGCGTTGACGATATCTAGCAATATCGCCAACGCCACCACGCCCCGAGAGACGGCCGAGTCAGAGTGGGCCAACACACGCAAGACTCCGTCGACGGTCGAGCGACCCACTCTGAAGCCGAACTGGCTCTCGGCCAGATCGGGGCCTACGCCGGACAGGTTCTCGACGAGGCGGGAAGCTATTATGGGCTTAAACAGCTTTCCCACATCGTCGAGCAGACAAATCAGCCGGTATGCTGAGGGAGACTCTGCGGGCCGTCCCTCCTTTCTACTAAGGACGAGACGGCTCCGCTTCCACAGTGGGGGGAACTGGCCAGACTGGAGGCAGTCATTAAATAGCTCCGCCAGTCTGGCCCCGAGGACGCCTCGCGTCAAGACCCAGATCCGTCCAGGGACGCCGTCGGGACCCGGCGTGGTACGTCGGGCCCCTAGGCGCTTAAAAGCTCTGGACAGCTCCCCTCTCGTGACCCCCAGCTCATCGGACCAGATGGTGGGGTGCCGGCAGGGTATCAGACGGGGAACGCCGCGACACTCTCCCCGGAAAGTCGGGAAAGAGCGCCGAGATGACTCCCCCAAGAAGCTGGAGGTCTAGGGACTCCGTAATCGGTGGGACCCATGGGCGAATCTTACCCATTCCCAGCCGGTATGGGCGTTCCCATTGGTCCTTGTCCAGAGTTCCGAGGAGCTCTTGCCAAGCCTGGGCCTTGGCCGCTTTGATGGCCTGCCTGAGGGCTCCCTGTGCCTCATGGAAGCCCTCATACAGTTCTGCAACCCACGCCTCGTCGCGATTCCGCCCTCTGCGGGCACGGGTGTACCGGTGCCGGGCGCGCACACACTTTGCACGCAAGTCTACTATCGCGCCCGACCACGAGTACACCGCGCGAAAAGTACGGAGTCTGGCCCGGGGCATGGTGGCGTCGCATACGGCTGTCATTGCGCTCCGGAGTGACTCGGACTCCGCCCTCACATCGACGGGCTCGGCCGAATTGCGCTCCGGCGCTCGTCTAGTCGCTTAAGCGACAATCGTGGTGGTGCGTTGCTCCCCGGAGGGCCGTGTCGGGTCTTGTTTGCCCGACGAGTGGCGGCTACGTCCATCAGGACGTAAACATGGTCCGCGAGGGACTCCATCTTGGCCGCCACTCGCCAGCCCGACACGCGACGTGCGGCAGTAGGGGTTGCCCACGTCACATCGACGATGGACTGCCCCTGCCACCTTACGCACGTCGGTCCGGAGCCTCGGTTCAGTAGACGGAGCTCCCCTTTTGCCGCCCAGTCGAGTATCAGCCGCCCTCGTGCGTCGTCTCTGGCGGCACCCCACGCCTTGGCGTGAGCATTAAAGTCCCCCAGGACGAGTACCTGGCAAGGAAATAGTCGGGCAATGCACTGCCCGACCTCGCCCAGGTACATCTCCAATGCTTCGAGACCGCAGTTGGGCGAGATGTAACATCCCACCACTGCGATGTTCCCCCACTGTGCCGCCGCGTATCCCGCCCCACGGTCGATCAGCGCTAGGGGCGGTGCATGCGGTGTGCCGAACCTGACTATTGCCACGAGGCCGCTCGCATCCCCCACCCAGTCTGGGTGGTCCAGGACGCGATACGGCTTCGCGGCAACCGACACTCTGATGTTCAACTCGCGCATGGTCTGGACCATTAGATCCTGGGCCCCGCGCGAGTGGTTCAGATTGGCATGGAGGAGGCGATAGGTCATGAAGTTTATTCCATGTCCATGGCCTCCTCCAGGCGAGCTGCCGGCTTTGATGGCTGCATCGTCGTCCTTAAATGGGCGGTTTCCGCATTTGTCGTCGGCGCGGATGCGGACGGTAGGTCTGGCGGTGTCACCGCCGCAGCCGTTGCGCCCTTCGGCTCACTCCGGCCACTCCTTTTTTTGGAGGGTACTGGGGGGCAGGACGCGCTGCCAACGCGGTGGTCGGCCCTCCGCCCGAGGTCACTGCACAGTGGGCAGTGCGGTGCAGCCGAGTACCGTCCGGCGTGGTGGTCTAAGCCACCGCAGCGGTAGCAGCACCCGCTGCGGTTCACGGCGCCCAGGCATCTTGAGTTGGTATGACCCAGCTTCAAACACCGGAAGCACCGCAGGAGGCGTGCCGCCAGCGGCTCAACCCTGGCGGAGAACCAACCGACCAACAAGCAGCCGGCCGCGACAATCTTCTTCGCCACCACGAGCGGGCATTGTGCCCAAATCCAGCCCAAGCCGAAAGGGGAAGAGGTCCGTATCTCCCCGGTCTTCACCTTCCCCTCCAGGCAGCCGCCCGCGGCGGCTAGTGCTCGTGCCACGTCTCGGGACGACCTTTGCCCCGGTCCCCGCTAGTGCCTCCACCATACGTGCCGCCAGAGCGGTCGCCTTCGAACCGCTCTCAGGACCGGGATCCGCAACAACAGACTCCCGGTTGCCGTCCGTCTGGGGCGTATGGCAGTGATGCCCAGATCCGCCAGATCTATTTTGGACCTGGCGGTTGACATCGCCTGCGCATACGTCAGGTCCCCTTCTGGGAGGACCGTCAGCGTGACTGCCGCCATTTTCGGCAGCCACGCCAGGCCAGCCTTCGGACCCCGTCGGACTCCGGCATTACCTCCAGCTTTAACCGCCGCCGAGGTCAGCGGCCTGGTAACTGGGGCTGTAGAGACTTCAGTGGCTGCTGCCGCGTGCCGCCTCTGCGTTCTTTTCGCCTTACGGCCCACTACCTCCGTCTGTAACGGGGGGGTGGGCGCCGCTGCCGGCGCATGGGCCAGAACCCTGAGCCTCTTCCCGGGGCCGATTGCCCTTAGGCTTGTCCGCGTTAGAAACAGGCGCGATTTTGCCCCCTTTCCGCGGTGGTTCCGCCGCCCTCGTCTTGGGCTTTCTCGTCTTCGACTTCCTCATCGGTGCACGGGATCCAGACGGATCCCTCGATAAGGAGGTAGAGGATGAGGCAACACTTTGTCGCACCCTCCCCTTCTCTATCTCCTTCCGCAGTGCAGCAAGCCTGCCGTCGATGAGGGTCCCTACTTGCTGCAGTAGAAGAGCGGGCGTGCAATCCGTAGTCGACTCCTTTATCTTTGTTGAAACTTTGGGTTTATTTTCCGTGTCTTAAGATTAAGATAGGTTTTATTTAATACTGTATGCTACACGCTTTGCGATACACGACAGACCGACTGTCGAGGCTTACTGCCCGAGCAGCCCATCAGAGGTTACAAGTACGGGCACACCAAAACATCAGCATGTTTCTCTCTCCCTCCTACAGGCTCGCGGCATCCGCCTCGCACGCATTCGCCGCATAGAGGAGGGTCCAATGTCCTTCTCTATCTGACACACAGTGCTATATATATACCGCATTGCTTTTTCTCAACAACCTTCATCGCAGATTGCCTCATCTGTACGTGCTGCAGTGGCTGAGAAGGCCCCTCCGATTTCCGTTGCGAGGGGGGAGGTAAAATCACCACCTCTACCCTTTTCGCGCTGCCTGTTTTGGAGCTTGTTGGCCTATTTTGTCCTGCGGAAGATACACGCCCCGCCTTCTTACAGGCTTCCTGATTTTTCGCGGCAGCAAGTTCCTCTCTGAGGCTGCTCACCTCCGCTTGGAGCCTCAGAACTTCCAACTGAACTCCTCGGCTCCAGAGGTCCGCTTCAGAAGCTCGAGCCCCGCGGCACGGGCTTGCCTAGCGGCCAGGCGCAGATGGTGGACATAGTCTGCCCTCAGGTTGCTGGACCTGAGAGAGACCCTCTCCACCACCGCCATTGGGTCCATAATCCGGCTCCCCAGCTCTCCTGTGCAGAGCGCTGACATCTCTGCCTGCACCACCGTTTCCTCCGGCAGCGCCTGACGAGAGGTTCGGCTGTATTCCGCAGCCGGGCCCTCCGTTGTGGGAAGCCTCCTCTTACTCCTCGGAGGGCCGCCTGCCCTCGGGACCCCATCGATATGGACGATGCGTCGGACTCGCCGGAGTAGTTGAGTACCGACGCATCGGTAGCCGTAGAAGCATCCGCTACTGATGATACGCTACCTGGCGAGCCGCATCTCCGCGTTTTGGCAGATTTGGTGCCTGCCATCGCGGCCCTGGAGTTTATGGCCGCCTCTCTTACCAGTCGAACTATCGGCTGGGTAAATTGTCCTTCCTCGGGAGTAGGGTGCGCGGGTAAGTCCGACACCCCCTCCATGATGCTGTGATCGGAGCCAGCAGCGTCATCTGCCAACATCTCTCCCAAGCCGATCGTTTAGTAGCTAACTTGCACCGCGATTTCTCCGCCTCCTTTATCTGCCTGCCACTTACGTCTATTTTGTTTTTATTAGTGTTTGAGGTTTCCATTCTTGATCCCACGAGTGTGGTCGGGATGGATGTCCACCTGGGTAGAGCCGCCTTACCCAGGTGCGCCTAATACGACTGGGGGTCGGCAGGTACTCAGAAGTTGTTGGTCGCTCGATGCCGGGCTCACTCCTCGGCCATGCATCCCTTCGGCGCGCACCATACCTTAAGATTGAGGGTTTTTTTTAATAGAGGTTCTCTCCTTGCGTGCCGGGCGATTAAGCTAAACCCCCCGGTCTCCCCAGGCCGCAACGTACCATTGCCACGCCCTGCAATGGTGTTGAAGCGGTTAAGGAACTTCCGGTATTAGGAGACGGATGGCGCTCATCCCTCCCCAGCTCGGGAAGCCCGGGTTCGCTAAACCCGTGCCTAGCACATAGGCTGCTAGGCCCCTGGGAGGTGCATTCTTAGTCTGGCCTCTCACCTTGGACCTGTCCGGCATGGTTGTACCTGCCAGGAGCATTCGCCCCAGTCGGCATAGCTCCAAGGATCCTTGAGACGCGCAAGCCCCCTCACCACGACAGGGTGATGCACCGCGAGGGGAACCACATCCAGCCTGGCGTGCCCCACAGCTCGACGGGCCTCTGAGGCAGCTTCCTCGGTCTGCCTCCTTTCTGACTCCAGCACTCGTTCGCGCTCCCATCGCGCGTCTAGGAGTCACTGGTTCTCCGTCAGCTGCACTGCCAGGGATGCCTGTAGTCCGGCGAATAAAGCCTCCAACGACGGGCGTTCCTCGGCGCCTTCTCCTGATTCCCCCCTAGCCGCAGAAGTAGGCTCCATGCTACTTCTGACACCAATGTTGCGACTGGGGGTACGTGCGCAGGAACCACCACGTTTCATGTTTGATAATCACTGTTTAATAATGCTATAATTATACAGAAATGGAAGAGTTCGAAGAACGTGTCTTCGCCTCTCGAAGTCTTGTCCTACTCTCCTTTTATGAACAAGCTTCTTTCGTCCGGTCGTTGGGGAGGCAGCACAAGCGGACCCCCCGACGACGGGCGCCCGGCGCAACAATATTTTCGACTTTCAACAACAGTTCGTTTATACCCATTTCGACGAACTCATGACGGGAACGCATCCATTCTTCAGCTCTTCCTCGTAGTCGCATCCCTAACAGGATCTTCGCTTCATGGTTGCTGAGATAATACTGTTGCGCCGGAAAGTGCTCGCTGCCAAATCCATAACACTAACTCAACACAATTAACAATGAAAGGAACAAGGGTATTTATTTGAATACAATATGTTCGCATGAAGGCGAAATCGCGTCCGGCAAACTCGAAGTCGGCGGGATGTCTCAGTCCAGTCTTCTGTTGTCAACATGCCCGTCAACATGCCTCTGCTGGCATAACGCGGCATTTTCAGCCGGCGTTGCATTATCCTCCTCTTCAAAGATGGCGGTCGTCCTGACCGCGGCGACTTTCTTTCTCTGCGACCAACCTCAGATGATTCATCGGAGCCAGCTTCAGACTTCGACTCCTAACCCCGATTCATTGGGCTGTCGTCAGTCAGGTCGCCAACTTTCTTTTCCTATTTCAGTTTGGACCGAGTACCTCTATCTGTAAAGGGGTAAAGTGCATAGAATTGAACTTTTTACCCAGGTGGCCTTTAAAGATAGCCGTCTTGACATTCGTCCTTTGTCTCAGGGGAAAATCACACAAAAAGCCTGAGCACGACGCCGGTACTTCTCTTGTCTGGCTACGGTAAAGACCGCTCTTCTGACGATGTCCCGACCGCTCTTCGTCCTTCCTCTTGTGCTCTATTCCACTCCTCTTGATCCTGTACGTGACACGTGACTCGAAGCACTCCGTATTCCGCTAGTTGCTCTTTCTCCTCTATTCGTGTGTAACGTGAACACGATAATGTGTCACAGGGTCTCCTTGAGAGTCCATCTGTATTCCCGTGGCTTTTCCCCTCACGGTGCTGGATCTCAAATTCATAATGCTGTAAGCGCTCAATCCAGCGCGCGATCTGTCCCTCCGGATTCTTGAAGGACATCAGCCATCTCAGGGCGGCATGATCCGTCCTTAACAAGAATTTTCGTTCATCGAGATAATGATGAAAATGCTCTATGGACTTGACGACCGCCAACAGTTCTCTCCTAGTGACACAATAATTTCTCTAATAAGCGACGACCTTTTTTTGCCCTTCGTGCATCTGAGATAAAACAGCTCCAATAGCATCATTTGAAGCATCCGTGTCCAAGATAAAATCTTCTTCAGCGGACGGAAAGGCCAGTATGGGTGCTTCGGTCAAAAGTCTCTTCAGTCGTCCAAAGCTAGTTTCGCACTCCTCAGTCCAGAGGAATGTTCCTTTAGCTTCTGTTAATCGATGCAAAGGTTTCGCGATTAACGAGAAGTATTTCACGAATTTTCGATAATAAGTACAGAACCCCAGAAAACTGCGGAGTGCTGACTTATTTCTAGGAACAGGCCACTTTTGGACGGCCGCAATCTTCTCCGCATCCGTCTCCACTCCGGTTCCGGAAACTAGATAGCCCAGATACTTGACTTCTTGACAAAAGAAGTTGCACTTCTTCGGGCTCAGTAGCAGCTTGACCTCGCGCAAGCGGGAAAATACATGTCGAAGATTTTCTATTTCTTCTTCGAAACTTCGGCCGAAAATGATGATATCGTCTAGGTAAACAAGGCAGACTTTCCAATTAATTCCTGCCAAAACGGTTTCCATCAAGCGCTCGAAAGTAGCTGGAGCATTGCAGAGCCCAAATGGC
Source organism: Ampulex compressa (assembly GCA_038496175.1). Taxonomy (NCBI): domain Eukaryota; kingdom Metazoa; phylum Arthropoda; class Insecta; order Hymenoptera; family Ampulicidae; genus Ampulex; species Ampulex compressa. Next base: position 2,756 of record JBCFXI010002213.1, on the reverse strand, counting down.
ATAACTTTAAATTGCCATAGGCCCGCACCGACGGAGAACGCTGTCTTCTCCTTGTCCTCCTCAGCTACTGAAATTTGCCAGTACCCACTTTGCAAGTCGAGCGTGGAAAACCAAGACGAGCCGGCCAACACGTCCGAGATGTCCTCGATCCTTGGCAGCGGGTAAGAGTCCTTCTTCGTGACTCCGTTAAGACGGCGATAATCAACACAAAATCTTGTGCTCCCGTCTTTCTTCTTTACCAAAACAATTGGTGAGGACCGAGGGCTCCTGGATCTCTCGATTACCCCTTGCCTTTCCATCTCGGCTAATAACTCCGCCACTTCATCTCGGCGGTGTAGAGGTAATCGTCGCGGCGCCTGTTTGATCGGGACGCAGTCTCCGGTGTCAATGTTGTGTTGCACCATAGTATACCTCCCGATCTGTTCCGGATCCATTGCGATCAAGTCTTCAAATTCCTGGAGTAGAGCGGCGAATTTCCTCTTCTGCTTCTCGAACAAGGAGGTCCCACTCCATCCGAAAAGCTTGCGCAGGTGTTCCGGTACCGGTATCTCTTTTCCTGGAAAGCCGATCTCCTCCTTTTCTCCAATCCATAAAGTCTTTAAGAGGAAATCGAAGCAGCACCGGTGCCTTCTTAAAAAGGCAAATCCCAGGATGCAATCTTCCATCATCTCCACCAGAAGATACTCCTCTTCTGTCTTGAAATCACCCAATGCAATTGAGATCCGTCTCCTGTTGAGAATCGGAACATCTTCTCCTGTAACGGAAAATATCCGGGTAACAGTTTCTCCCGCCGCGCTACGCTTTCCAAAAGAGGCCCATTTATCTGCTCTTAGGAGGTTCTTCACTGAGCCCGAGTCAAGTACTATCCGGGACTTTCTTCCCGCGATGAATCCCTCCACGGACAGGCAATCCTTCCTGGATGTTCTCTGCGCGGCGGGGGTAAGAAAACAAGAAGTCGACGTTTCCCCCTTTACGCCGACTTCTTCGTGTTTTCCCGTACTTTTCTGTCATGTTTCCCTGCCTGCTTCTTCGGGTAATTCCTTTGCAGGTGCGCTGGCTTCCCGCAATTCCAACATTCGCAGTTCTTCTCCGGTTTTCGCGAAAGTGCAGTCTGGAAAGTCCTTTTCCGTATGTCCTTCGTTTCCTGGAAAACGTGTCCAGAACGAGTATCCTGTTCTTCTTTGTTGGAGTGGTCCGATAAAGCTCCAACAGCTTCAATCTCTAAGGCCCGCAGAACTACGGCCCTTAGAGTAGAGAAACTGCCGAGGTGGAGTGTCCTTTTCATCTCTGCACTGGCCAGTGCCGATATAGATTGAGAGGCTGCGAGTTTGTCCTGTGCCTCCACAAGACTGTGCAAGTCTCTCATTTTCGGAAGCCAACTCAGAAATCGACTCCCCTTTTCGCTGTTCATAATTTTAGAATTTTACATACATCAACTGTGCACTCAACACACATACTTGCTTTGACCAACCCGGAAAACCTTCTTTCCCTCCGTCAAAATAACTCAAAAGTTCTGCAACCGATTTCACACTTACTCGTGAATGTGTATTCTATGCAGGCCGCTGCTCATTCTCGTGCATATCTGGACGGTTTGCGCATTGGATCCACGTAAGCTCTTGTCTTGTAACTTCCAATTCCCTCACCATTAAAGCGGCATTTTTCTCGGCGTAAAAAGTCCAATTTACGGTTATCTTGCACTGCTTGATTATTTGCGGATATGCACGGACGATTTGACTCTCTACCAGCTCCTTCGCTACCAGTTACATCGTCACTTCTATGAAATATACCCATCCGTTGCCCTGAAGGATGATCTTCGTACAATCGAGCTATTAGCTCAGCTTTTACGTCCGCCGTGGATAAATTGCGACTTTTTAATAGCTCCTTTAATTCAAATACCGTAAACTCGTCCCCGTATCTGGAAAACATCATTGCGTGTCTCGAATACAGGAAAATTGTCCCAAAATGTCTTCTCGTCGTCCCCTCCACACCACCCTTACTCCACTCTCTTTTACCGTTTGCTCGTTTTTATCATTTATGTAGGATCAAGAGCAATATTGAGTTTTACGGAGTAGTTAAATACAAACGGCAACACGCGAACACAAACATTTTTATTATTTAACTCGTAAATCGTACACCGGATACCGCACGAACGTCGCGTCTGGCGTCGTGTCTCTTTTTTCTGTCGTCGTTACAACTTTCTACAAAAACTGTTTTTTAACAAAATCCATACACGGGCACATGCACACTTATACGCATATCGCCAGAAACTATATAATAAATATCAGAGCCCTTCTGGAATAAATCAACCCCTACACATATTGTAACCGTACATTATATTTCGCACGGCTACATACGTACGATTCTCCTTATCCCATAGTACTAAACATATGTGCAGCCCACTTATGTTGGTGAGTCGCAAGGGGAATATCCATTCTAGACTCTATTCTAAACTATTCCGGTTTTCGGCATCGAGCGAAGGAGCAGAGGATCGACCCATAGATTAGCATTTATTGTTCGGTGAGGAGTCAAAACGATAGCACTTCACAGGGCTTTTGATATATCAAGTAAAACTTAGAATTCAGATCACGCGTCGGACATAAAATTCTTAGAAAATTAGTAGACGATAAACGACGGATAGCTGAGTCAAACTGACTTTCGGGTATCGAGCAAAGCTGTTAATATCTACGGCTATTACTGGCGCCTCAAACCGAGGAGTCATGTGTACAAACTGGACCATGGCACCGTTCCTACTTAAT